>VXBT01000691.1:384829-418214 GCA_013400235.1 Oriolus oriolus
TTTTCAGCATGGTGCTGAATATTTCTGCTCTTACTACTTTTAAAATGCAGTTTTAAGGTTACAAAAATATATCTTTTAGTGCCTTTAGGTTAAAAGGAACTAGGAAGAGTTTCTCTCTTACACCTTTACATTTATAAAGATGGATTAAGATAAGAAAAAAAAAATCTTTGAGTGATTCAGAAGCAGATTTTGACTTGCTGAGGAATGGAGCGTCAATTTGTTTTACAACAATATTCCCACTTCTGCCACCACAAAATTGTGCATTTGTACTGCATTTCCCAGTCCCACATCACTAAAAGTTTGCTGATCCAAGAAAAAATTGGTTTATTCCCGGATGGAACAGGTACTGGGACAAAAGTCTTGGTTATTGTCCCAAGTTCTCTGAGCTTGGATCCTTCCTGGGGGGTCTTGACCAGGAATGAGGAGGAATTAGGCAGAGGATGGCTTTGGATGCCCGCAGTCCTCATGCTGTATCCAATAGGATACACTATTCCCAGATCTTTTTCCCAGCTAGGCGTGATGCCGGGCAGTGTTTCCAGTAGACTTTGTGTGGTTTCCCTCTCTTCTTGGAGCTTCCTTCCTCCCCTCAGTGTTGGCAGGTTCGGAGGTTTCCTGACGTCAATTGTGCCTTTTGAAGGTGGATGCTGCAACAACTTTGGTCTCGTGTGTTTAAACAGGAGAAAATTGGTTAATTACACTGATGAATGCAGCTAATTGTCCTTGCTGAGAGCTGAGGAGCTGAAGGCAGGGAGCACCAGGGCAGCTGAAAGGAGAACTGCAGCCATGGACACGATGCTGAGCTGTCCCCAAACATTTCACAGCGCCATGGTTTAGGGTGGAAAATCCCTCAGAGATCACTGAGNTTGGACACGCTCCAGCCCCTTCAATTCACAGAAGTCACAAAGCAGCTGCCTCTCAATGGACTCAAATTCACTTAAACACAAGGACAGGTGGTTCTGAAATCTTTATTGGTGCCTTGCATTTATGCTTTAAAAACCCTGGTTGGGATCAAGGGGCGTTTGTGGACATGGGTCAGTGGTGGCCTTGGCTGTGCTGAGGGAATGGTTGGACTTCACGATCTTGGAAGGCTTTTCCAACATTATTGGTTCCATGACTCTACAATCCTACCTCTGCTTTATGCAGGCTGAGTGTGAAGCACCAGAGCTGGAACAACTTGGGAGGAAATTCGAGGAATGCTGCCTGTTCCACACGTCTGGGCTGTCACTTGGGGTGCTCCAGTGCCATCTCCCACCCCTGGCTCCAAGGAAAGCTCCACAGTCAGACAAAACTCCAAAAGCCTGTAAAGTTCATGCAGATTTGGGTCCAACAATGGTACCAGGACTATTTTTCCATGGTTTCTACTTCCCAGGGTAGTTTGGTGCCTGCAGGTATTTACAAGCACAACTCAACCTCATTACTGCTGATCTAACACGGCACTTGCAAATCACGTCCTTGGCCGTGGATCCCGCAGCGAATTCCAAGCCTCAAAGTGAAGAACAGCCCTATCCCTGCAAAGAATGGAGCAGCTCAGGAGGAACCAGTGTTGGAATGCTCCCAGTGCAAAAAGGAGAATTTCCTTCTGTCACTGCTGACCTGGGGTTACCAAAACTGGAAACATTTTAATATCTGTGCTGCGCGTGCCTCGTTCTCCATTCGGGAGCGACAGCAGAGCGGGGAGTCTCATTTTCCTTGGTGTCCAGGTAATTTCACTGGGAGCCACCTCATTCTGTGAGCACAATGGATGAATTTATAACAAAAGGCCTCGGAGTTTGAAAGTCTGATTTTCGCGGAAATGAAACCAAGTCGTTCCTTTGTGCTCACATTCTGCTAATTCCGCCATCTGGGCACTGACGTAATTCTTTTTCTTGTGCTTTCTAAAAAAGGCCTTCTTGCCAAACCAGAGTTGGGTTAAAACCGAACTCAAAACCCACCAGAAACAAACAAAAAAATTTACATATATGTAATTTATTACTCTGAAACATGTTCCTCTTGTTCCAATCATCCATTTCACTGGACAGTATCTG
The DNA here is from genome assembly GCA_013400235.1 of Oriolus oriolus. Taxonomy (NCBI): domain Eukaryota; kingdom Metazoa; phylum Chordata; class Aves; order Passeriformes; family Corvidae; genus Oriolus; species Oriolus oriolus. Next base: position 386,854 of record VXBT01000691.1, read on the forward strand.
GTAAGAAGAGCTTTTCATTGAGTAATGCTGACCACAAACACAGAGCAGAGCAGTTAAATCAATTGCTTCTGTCAAATACAAGCAATTTATGATTTATGATTATTTATTTATTATGATTTTCCCCTCCTACAACCACATGCAGAGCTTGGGGCACATTAAAATCCCACATTTCCCAGGATAAAGTGCCGTGTATTTATCGCAGAAACAGGGATTCTTCCACTGGTAGCTGATACTTCCATCTGAGCCAGATTTAAGTCTTGGGTATCCTGAACTTAACAGGAGCAACAGCACAAATTTAAAGGTTTATTCCTGGTTTTATTCTTCCTGTAGCTGACACTGGAACGTGGCCAAGCACCCACAAGAATCAGCACACAGAAACAGATGGAAATCCACAGAGGGAACAAACAAGCCCAGCAGTATTTGGAGAAGGAAACCTTATTCCTTGACTAGCACCTTTTTAAACTGAAATCCCAGAGAGGCTGTAAAGTTTAGTTGCTTAAGAGTTAAAAAATAATAATTGGAAACAATCAGGCTTTTGGATTCTAATAACAAAAATTCCGACTTGTGGTGAGCAAGAAATCAGGAGGGATGCTTCAATGTAATAGAAAACATTATTTTTCTGTCTTCTTCCATTGAGAAGACGATTTTTTCACCTCAAGCATGGAGTTTCCTCCCAGTTTGATAGCAACTGATGGTATTCAGTGGAATTTCACTTAAGGAAGCCAGGGACCAGCAGGATTATGTTGGATAATAACTGTACAGCCTGAAAAGGAGATGCAACAAGGGTTAAAAACCCCTGGCATGTGAAACCCAGGGAAAGGCATCTTGTTCTCCCATATAAGAAGTGAAAATTCATTTTGCTGCAGTGAATGAGCGTGTCCTGAGGGCAGAAAAAAAAAAAAAGGTGCTTTGGAAACCAAGAGATCTTAAAAAAGGAGGAGTTGAGCTGCAACCAAACCATCCATGTGGTCTGGGTGCTGCAGATGGAGCTTCCTGCACCGCACAATAAAGGCAGCTTAAGGAAATTTTTTCCCCTATTAACATCTGTGTCTTGACAATGTTCCTCAAACCATGTTAAGCAACTCCACTGAGCAGAGACAATATAAAAATGTACCCCTTTTATTCAGCAGAGCAGCCAATGGGATGTTTTAGATTTACACTGATGAAACCCAGCCAGGCCTGAATGAAATGAGCAGCTAATGGGTTTGGACTCTGGGTTCTGCCAGGGGACCTGGCTGGTTTTCAGGGTTGTGCTGTCAGTTTGCTGTGGCCAAAGAAATATCAGAACAGGACAACAGGAAGGTGAACCCTTCTTCCCATTCCACCACATCCAAGCTCACCCATCTCTTCTGACAGCTCTGAGTGATATTAACATCCCAAAATTCATGCTGAGCGTTTCAGATCTCCCACAAAAGTGCTCGTGGCAGTGCCCAGTTCCAGCATTCCTTATTTCCAGGCTTACAATGAGAAACAAGCTCTGGTTTGGTTATAAATCCAAAATGCAAGTTTTCAGTGTGTGAATGGCAATACCAAATGCATCTGACTGTGCTTTTAAAATCTATTGGTCTCCCAATTTCAGGAAAAAACCTTGCTCTATCCAAGGCAGCTTTCTGAATTGCAGAGGCACCACTGAAGAGATCCTGGGAAGCAAAGAATTGAATGTGGTTAATAAATGCTATGGTTAATACACAGTTCCTTTAGCTTTGGTGCAAAGTTACAGAAGTTTGACAATGGTTTGGAGGCACAGGGAGGACTTTTTATTTCATCCTTTAGTGCTGACACTTAGGAGCAAACCTTTAATCAGAGTAAGCATTTTGGGAAGAAACAACATTCATTTCGTAAGTAAAAAGAGATCAATGTAAAAATTAGACACCACTTTGCAGAAATCAGTGAAGAAATACAGAAAACCCTCCTGCTTCCAGAAGCAGAGCTGGGCTCTCACAAGAGAAAACAACTTTAATAAAAAGGCAGTACTCAGGTGATTTTTTTTTGTTGTTTTTTTTTTTCCTGGATTGAGAAAAACACAGTCAGTGTGAAGCAGCAGAAAGTCATTCTCTGCCTTTCACAGTCTCCATGTTACAATCCTCCACGTGGATCCTTTTTGAACGTGGCACTGAAGCTCCTGTTGGCCCATCACCACGTTTTCCCTTGGGAGAGCTGGGTTTAGATCCAGTCTGAGTTTAGATCCAGCCTGTGTTGAGATTCAGTCTGTGGTCCCGGCTGGAGCTGGAGCAGTGTCCAAGCCTGGAGTACAATATGTTGTCTGCTTCTGTGCTTACACAGAGCCTCCTCTGAGACAGACTCACCCCAGACCCCCAGCCTGAGCCTGAAGGGGGTTAAATGTTCTTGCAGTGCTTCTTTTTCTTTCTGGGTGCTCCTTCCCCACACTCCTCTGTCTCCTCTTTTTGCTTTTTGTGCTTCTTACGGCGTTTCTTCTGCTTTTCCTCCTGCTCCTCTGTGCTGAGTCCCTCCCCCTCAGACATTCCCACAGAAATTTCTCCATTGCCTGCATTTTCATCACAACTGATGCTTTCTCCTTCATTCTCCTCTTTATGTTTCCTCTTTTTTTTCCTTTTGTGACATGCATTCAGTGGATCATCCAGTTCTTTTCCATTCAAGCTCCCTATCTTAGGCTTTTTCCCTGGCTTCTCACAGTCCTCTGTTCTCTCTGCTTCACCATCTCTCTTCTGCTTCTTCTTTTTCTTTTTGACTTTGGTTTCCAGCTCTTCTGAAGGCTCCACAGCTTCGTCAGCTGTCGGGCTGGAATGATCCACCTTTGTTTCTGTTTCCTTCTGGGATCCCTTCAGCTTTGCCATGCGCTTGGCAAAATATTCCTGGACAGTGAGACCACTCTTCACCGTATTGGAACCATCTCCAGGGCTGGAGAGCCAGTTGTTCCCCTCCTTCTCTTCTTGGGAGTCAGGATCAGCAATATCCTCCTGCAAGGGAACAGAGAGGAGCAGGAGAGAGAGTCAGGAATCACGGATTTAGACATAATGCTGGTTTTTTGCACACTAAAAGGGAAAATATCGAAAAGCAACGTGGTGCTTTGAAAATCAACTATGAAAGTACAGATTTGGGTGGAAGTGAGGCAGCCTTTAATGTAAAAAATGCTGTAGGGTTAGGGGGAAGAGGTGGAAGGTTGGAAGACAGCAAGAGAACACAAACCAAGACAATTTTCAGTTGTTTTGAGTTCCTTAGTTTACCTACTCCTACATAACTCAAGTCTACCACTGCCATACTCAGTGCATTACGCTGACTTTACAAAGCACATGTCTCTGCAAGACATAAACCAGCATGAAAAATGATCCACTGCAATCTATTAGCCCGTGGCACAAAGGAAATCCCATGCCTGGAATAACTCTCCGGCAAAGAACTTGTGATCCAGGGAGCAATCCAGCACCGAGGCATCTCTTCCATCTTATCTGATCTTTGGAAATGTTTGTTTCGGAGCTGCTCCGCTGTCAGGCTGTCCCAGATGTTGTTATTTAAACAGGCTCCATTTGATCACACGTTATCAGATGGCACAAACAACATCCCAGGTTACATCTTACAAGGTTTCTGCAGACAATGAAATAAAGAGCTGCTGATCTCCAGCTGCAGGTGAAGAGTCTCCTTTCTAGAAAGGAAATATCAAACTAAAAGCAAAGTATAGCTCTGGAGCCGGATGTTATGGATGGCACGAAGAGAATGGACTCCGAGAAAGCAAAAAATGCCACAAGATGGAAACGTATAATTTGTTAAATTATCTGAGATTTACAAAATAAACAAACCAGAAAGGCAGCTGAAATTAAAGCTTGTTCACATACATACCAAAGCACTCAAAACAAAGCCTTTGTGGCATAGCCTTTTGCTTGGCAAAAGTCACAAATGGCTCTTGGAAATGTCCCAAATTTTCACAGAATCACAGAATCAATGAGGTTGGAAAAGAGCTCCAAGACCATCGAGTCCATCCTGTGACTGATCCCCACCTTGTCACCAGCCCAGAGCACTGAGTGCCACATCCAGGTGTTCCTTGGACACCTCCAAGGATGGGGACTCCAAACCTCCCTGGGCAGCCCCTTCCAATGCCTGACCACCCTCTCCATGAAGAAATTCCTCTTGGTGTCCAACCTGAACCTTGCCTGGCACAGCTTGAGGCCTGTCCCTGTTCCCTGGGAGCAGAGCCTGAACTCCCCCCCCTCGGCTGCCCCCTCCTGTCAGGGAGTTGTGCAGAGCCACAAGGTCCCCCCTGAGCCTCCTTTTCTCCAGACTGAGCCCCTTCCCAGCTCCCTCAGCTCATTGTTTTTGTAAAGCCTTGTACACACCGCAGGGAACCGGGCACCCCCTCTGCATGGGAGAAGCTGGGAAGGATGGTGTAGAATCCTCACCAGCATCTGCCCTACAACCCCTTCTTGAAGGGAAGGGGATCCACAGGGATTACAGTCAGAGATAATTCCCAGTTTTTCCATTCATAAACGCACAGGTGGATAAGAGCATCCACTCTGCCCACACACCCTGAATGAAGGGACTATGAAACCTGCCCAAATCAGAGCAGCCAGATCTCACAGCCACTTTCACTGCCATAACCTGACACTCAGGGAAGGCCAGCAGAGAGCTGGGAGATAAAATCCCACTTATCTCAACACTTTATAGTTATTGCATGATGCTGCAGATAAGGGATCTTGAGGGCATCGTTAAACTTGCTGGCCGAAGTGGGGTTTATTAGGGTTTGTAAGTAAGGTTTTCCAGGTCTGGCTCCTTATGCATCCATAACCTTTACTCCCATGAGCAGGAATGCAAAAATTGGTGTCATTAGTGATGCATTACGAGTGCTGATTTCCTCATCCATCTGCTTTCAAGAGAGCTATTCCAGTGGAACGAAAGTAAGGCTGCACTTGAGATTCCAGTGATATTTGTGTGGGCACTTATCAAAATTAGGGACTTTTCTTGTAGGGATATGTTGTAGTGTTCCTGCAGGGTTATGAAGTAACTGAAACTATTTGACTTCTGGCAAGGAAGGCTGAAAAGAGATGTGGAACACAGGGATAAACAGGATGTATCCACACACGTCTCCACACAGGTTACATCTGAAAGGGGAGCTGCAGCAGAAATTTGACAGGACAGAATTCCCAGGATAAATGGGTTGAACCACATTTATATTAAACCTGTTTTTAATAACACCTAAGCCAACAAGCACAGAATCCCATGGCATCACGGAACTGCTGAGGTTGGAAAAGAGCTCCAAGACCATCGAGTCCACTCTGTGACTGATCCCCACCTTGTCACCAGCCCAGAGCCCTGAGTGCCATGTCCAGGCCTTCCTTGGATACATCCAGGGATGGGGACTCCAAAACATCCCTGGGCAGCCCCTTCCAATGTTTAACAACCCTTTCCTTGGGGAAATTCCTCCTGGTGTCCAACCTGACCCTCCCCTGGTGCAGCTTGAGGCCATTTCCTCTCATCCTGTCCCTGTTCCCTGGGAGCAGAGCCCAATCCCCCCCGGCTGCCCCCTCCTGTCAGGGAGTTGTGCAGAGCCAGAAGGTTCCCCCTTGAGCCTCCTTTTCTCCAGACTGAGCCCCTTTCCCAGCTCCCTCAGCTGCTCCTGGTGCTCCAGCCCCTTCCCCAGCTCTGTTCCCTTCCCTGGTCATGCTCCAGCCCCTCAGGGTCTCTCTTGTCAGGAGGGTCCCAGAAGTGTCCCCAGGACTGGAGGTGCCCCAGCAGTGCCAGAGGGACAATCACTTCCCTGATCCTGCTGAAGCCCAGGCAAACAGGGTCATTTTCCTTCCTCCCAGAGCAGGATTTTGACACCCCATATTGCAAAAGGACAAACAGACTCCCAGGTTTTCAGCCAGAACCATTTCCCTCCCCACCCTGATGTGTAAAACGCACTTGGGCCCAGAACACCCATTACCTCCTGGCCAACCAGGAAAGGATTTTCTCATTGCCTTGGTGACTTCAAGTCCTGACAACTTAATTACTGTAACTGAAGGCAAATATTACTTGAACTCTACACGTTTCTTTTCATGAAGTACATTAGGCATAAAAACAAATGTTCCTTTGGTTAAGCAGAGGAGTTCCAAAGGTATGTACGAGTTTAGAAAATAAGAACCTTGCTCAGAAACTCCTTTATTGATAAGAATTTTAATAACCACGGGCCACTGAGCATGGAATTAACAGGGCATGGAGACAAGCAAAGAGGTGCCAACCCTAGAAAACCTCTGGGTTTAGGAAAAGCTTAACCATAAATCACCTGGAAGGGCTGTTAAATGCCAAGGTATTCCTGCTTCCGTGGTGTACCTGTCCCAGTAGCCATGGGAACACTGCTGAACTCTGACGAGGAGTTTTCTCTAACCCCTCAGAGTTTATGCAATTCCTCCCCTGCTTGACCCAACACAGGGAAAAATTTCAAAGAAAAATAAGGCAGATATCTCTACAAGTGGATTGTGCTGCTGCAGCTTCTGAAAAAAAAACTTTTCACCAGATAAAAGACAGAAAGAAATATTCTTGCTCCAGAGAACTGATGATCAGGTAAAAGGGAAAGAGCAATTGTGCTGTAACTGGAGGGAAACCTAAAGACTGAGCTTTGGAGAACATGTTTGTCCACACCATGAGTTCCAAAATTGTCCTCAGAATCAAGCTGAGGAGATGAAGCTAGAAGGAATTGGGAATAGGGAATTGGTAGGATGGTCCCAAGCAAAATAACAGGACTGCTTGAAACATGGTGTTAAATGTGGAATGAGTAAGAGGAAACAATAGCAAAATTCAAGGAGAGGTTGGGAAGTGCACAGGAAGAGAAGAAGGTCAATTACAGGCAGAAGTCCCCTGTAAATATCATCTGTTCATGTAATTAGTGAAATGTATGGAAAATAATCCGAAGGACATAAAGCACTCCATGTACCACCGTGTTTTTCTCTGCCTTGCTTCATTCGCTGATTAAATCATTAAGGGACTACACTAAACTTACAGAGGGAAATCCTGGTTCCCTTGAATCCTGCAGGATCAGGATTGCATCTCTGGGGCATCCCACTCTCAGAGCACCTTTCAGTTATTTAGTGAAAGGAAAAAACAGGGGATTATAGTCAATTATCAGAGGAATTCACATCAGTGAAAACAGTTTGGCAAGAGCAGAAGCCCAGAGTGGGAAGGATTTTGACATGAAATGAAATGACTTTGAAACCCAACCTGGTCTAGTGGAAGGTGTCCCTGCCCATGGCAGAGGTGGGAATGAGATGAGCTTTAAGGTCCCTTCCAATGCAAACCATTCTGGGATCATTACAATTAATGTTCAAAAAGAAGAACTGCACTTGCAATCTGGAAGGAGAAGTGAGATGGAACCAACCAGCAAAGCAAAGGGTGCTGGCACAGGAGCAACAGAAGCAGCCTGGATTAATTCAGGAAGTTTTCCTCCTCTTCAGAATGCAAGTATTTCTTTTTTAGCACTTAAAATCTTAAAAGAGGGGAATAACAAAATCTCTTATACCATCTCAGTCTGCTGCATAGGAACTACTACTACTTAAGCCCAATAATTTCATGTGCCTTTGCTTTGTTGGTAGTAATCCACAGCACAACAATTTCATGAAATCTGATTAACAAAAACAACACAAAAGGCAAAGTCCAGAAGGGATGATCATAAAGGCAGAATAAAGCTAAACTATTTCACCAAACCCTCATTGATTCTCGAGGTTCTCACTTAAATTACAGCAAGTGGGCTGGATGAAGCTCATGGAGCCTGAATTCCATGGAAAACATAGGATCACTCTCAGCTTTAAAATGCAGCCACCCCTGTTCTGTCTTTCTTACCAACTTTTTTGGTGAGAAACTGTAACAAGATTAAAATAATCCTGTTCTGTTTCTGCTGCTTCAGATCCTCACCAAGAGGTTGGTAGGATCCCCGTGCAGTGCACAAAACTTGACAGGCAAGAGCTGAGGGCATCCCTGTATCTCTCCATCCCAGGAATGGCTGCAGATAATTCCTGAAGAGTCACTCTGGAGCTTTGCAGACATCAACGATGACAGAGTCTTGCTTTAAGGAGTTGACAACTTCAAGTTAAGTATGAGCATTAACGTTTGGATTGGGATCAAACATGCAAGAGGGTGAACAAAGACCTGTAGCCTGATGAGTTTAAGCAGGATTAAAATAAATACATGCATAAATAAGGCCACATACCATCAGTTCTGCAGTCAGTTCTGGCATCAGAACAGGTACCCAGGAGGCTCTAATGCTTTTAATGCACCTGATTAAACTTGGTTTACTGCAGCCAGCATCTTGTGAAGAGCTGATGAGAACAGGCTCCCAATACAGAGAGGGCTGATGCAAAGGGAAAACGAGACAATTTCCCTGGAGCTCATGAGGAAAAGGACAGGCAGCAGATGGAAATTATACACAGGAAACTTTGCCAAGAGAAATCAGTATCTTTGTGAAGCCTCATCAACCACTGGGAGTCTCAGCCACTGAAAGCAACTCAGACAACTACCAGGGAAGTGTTAGGTGGAGGTAATCCTTGCTTGGAATGGAAAATGTGGGATCCGGACTCCGGAAGCATCTTTCAGTCCTGTAATGCTTCAAAAACCTCAGCAGGGATACAATTTGACCTCCTGGTGATCACAGAATTGTTAAGGTTGGAAAAGCCCTCTCAGACCATTGAGTCCAAGAATTCCCCAGCACTGCTAAAGCCACCACTAACCCATGTCCCCAAGTGCCACATCCACACAGCTTTTCAATCCCTCCTGGGATGATGATTCTACCACTTCCATGGGCAGGCTGTTAAAACAAATGAGGGTTTAATAAAAGAGATGAGAATCAGGAATTCTCAATTTGGACAAAAGTGGTAAAAAATTCAGGTCACCTGCAACTTCTGGTTTTTGTTGGCCATGGTGGTGTAATCACCAGGACACATCACATATCCATAGGAAGGTTTAATTTTACTACTGTTCATCCTAAGTGCCAACAGAGCAATGAATCCACTGATGGGAAATGGAACGAAAATCCGGAATGTCCAATACCTGGATGACATGACACTTGTTAAAAGGACAAGTCCCAATTACCACAGAGAAGCACTTTCCTGTCTGAGTCTCTTAAAATAAATTCTGTGCCAGAATATATTGAAACATCAGCTGCTGTCTTGCAGTTGATATTAACTTTGACACTCCACAGGAGCAATCAGCTGTCTCTAACCCAGCAAGGACAAGAAGAGAGGTTAGGAAGTAACTAATGGGAAGGGGACAAGGAAAAATGTTTTAAAAAATACAATGTTCTTCCACAGAATTATGGAGATCCATTTTTGCTACACTTGCAACTACAAAAGAAAGAGCAGATTGTTTCTCTTGCAATCAAAAGGCCAAGGAATTTATTGTAGTAAATCTCTGCCTAGAACAATCTGGAGGTTATTAATAGAATCATTGACCTCTGGAGCAGAACTACTGTGAGTGCTAGACCAGCTCCACTTTTTTTAGTGGAGTCATGGAAACCTCCAAAGAGAGAGGTTTCACCATCCTTCAGGATATCCCTATCCTGATCACAGAATCATGGAATGGTTTGGGTGGTAAGGGACCTTAAAGCCCATCCCATTCCACCCCCTTCCACTAGCCCAGGCTGCTCCAAGCTCCATCCAGCCTGGCCTTGGATGTGGCACCACACCCTGGTGAGGAGGTTTTGTTACCCATTTCACCCCACTGCAGCAATCTACAGGCGCTTGATTCTCATTTACATTGTATTTGCTGAGTCCATTTTTTATTTCAGTTTTAAATTCCATGGTGATGCGTTTCTATTACAACCAAATCCAAATTCTCCCAGCCTGTCTCGTCCTTCTATTTTATAGTTTTGTCAGAAGCTCATCCTGTACCTCAGAAAGTGGCCACTTTTAGCAGTTTTCATTCATTCTTACAATTCACACAACAGAAAGCCCCCATCTCTCTTGCTGAATACTCTTGCTATGCAACATGCCATTTGTTTGTGATACAAACAATCCATTTTCAGGGGTGTAGGATGAGCTGGAGCCCAGCCTGTTCCCATCAGTGAAACAGGAGCTGCACAATAAAGCTGTGACACTCAGCCAGGTTTTGCCTCCAGCCTGCAAACACCAGCGGAACAGGAAACAACAGGGTTGCAAAAGTGCAGCGGATTAAATTTTGGCCAGGGACTTGACTGCAACGATAGTCCTGGGGATTCATTCCAGCTGTCCTGAGCAGATCCTGGTCAGGCCACAGCACCTGTATGTCCAAGGGCAGCTTGGGAATCCCGGCACCACGTCCCACAGGGCACACACACGCTTCCTCCTACTGTTCTTACACTTTTCAGGAAAAAAACCCCATTTATTTAAGTTTTTGCACAACAAAGGCAGCGAGTAAAATCCAGGAGCTGAGGCTAAGGGGGAATACACATCGTGGGATAATTCCCAAGAGGTGCTGAAGGCACATAAGGAAAGAGTTAAAAAACTCAGCACATGGCAGAGAAAATCCTTTTCATATCTTGAGAGACACTTAGATATCCCTGTGACATCTCATTCCACTCCAGCTCCACTGCTGAGGCCAGCACAACCTCTTTTCCTTCCCATTTCCCTGCAAATTACATCTGTGCCTTAGACGGGATATAAACAAAACTAAAGGAAGAGATTTCCCCTAGGATCTCTCTATTGGCACGATGCAGAGATCCAAACACAGTGACTTCATCTTCCCAAAAAGCACCTAAATCAATTCTAACTGTTCTGTTCTCACCTTGAATAACAGAGGAAGTACAGTCCAGCAAAGCAAGCGCAGGACTGGGAAGGTCACGTTTCCCAAGTTCTCTTCCCAGCTGGTGGGAAACCCTGGAGAAGTTACTCCCTCCAGCTCTGGCACAGGTTATCAAAGCACAGAACATGCCTGATCAACTGCATGAAACTCACAGCAGAGCTAAGAGTTTCATTAAGTGTTTGTAAGGTGCCTTGAGATCCTTCACAGAGGTATCCCAGATGTACAAGGATGGAAATAACCCTGGAATTCCACTCACCGCACCTGAGGCTGGGACACCAAACACAGAACTGACCCAGCAGCACTTCTGTGATAGATCTGTGAGGAATCAAATCACCAGGGGTCTCAGATATTGTATTTTAAAGGAGTGTTCAGGAGAAAAAACATGGAATGGTTTGGGTTGGAAGGGCCATTAAAGATCATCCAACCCCTGCCATGGGCAGGGACACCTTCCACTATCCCAGGTTGCTCCAAGCCCTGTCCAGCCTGGCCTTGGACACTTCCAGGAATCCAGGGGCAGCCACAGCTTCTCTGGGCACCCTGTGCCAGGGCCTTCCCACCCTCACAGCCAACAATTCCTTCCCAATGTCCTATCTATCCCTGCCCTCTGGCAGTGGGAAGCCACTCCCTGTGTCCTGTCCCTCCATGCCTTGTCCCAAGTCCCTCTCCAGCTCTCCTGGAGCCCCTTTAGGCACTGGAAGGGGCTCTGAGGTCTCCCTGGATCCTTCTCTTCTCCAGGTGAACACCCCCAGCTCTCCCAGCCTGGCTCCAGAGCAGAGGGGCTCCAGCCCTTGGAGCAGCTCTGTGGCCTCCTCTGGATTCATTCCAGCAGCTCCACGTCCTTCTGCTGTTGGAGCCCAGGGCTGGAGCAGCTCTGCCGGTGGGGTCTCACCTGAGCAGGGCAGAGGTGCAGAATCCCCCCTCCCCTGCTTCCCAAGCTGGGGATCAGCCCAGGATGCAAATCAGTGCAGATTGGTTTTTTTAATCCTGAATCCAGACTCTAAATGTCTGAAAAGTCTTCAAAAGTCCAGGACAGTCTTCCCTGTCCCCAGTACTGGGGGTACTGGTCCCATGGCACTGCCATGCTCAGAAGCAATCCAAGCCTTCTCCACACGTCCTCTCATTCCCTGGGCACTTTTTGTTATCCCTTTGTAATGTGTGTGGAATGGGCAGCTGCTCTTCAGGATTCAGAAGACCAAACCCTCATTGATTCTCGAGTTCAGGATTTCTTCCTGTGCTCCACAGACACAGGAGAAGCCCACAAGAAGTAACAAGTGGGCTTGGCCAGCCAGATTGTGAATACGAGCAAGGGTATTAATGAGGGCTCTGAAGATTTGGGATGCTGAGAGAAAGGATGGAATGAAAACCATTGGAAGCACCCAGAGGAGAGAAAGGAGTTCTGGTAGCAATTCCAAGAGCAAGCACAGTCCCAGCATCACAGCTTTGGCTTCTGGCAGAGGAAACCACACGTGCTTTGAAATCTGAAAATAACACCTGCCTATGTCAAACTCCTCTTCTGGCTCATTTCTAATAATAAATGTAGAACAGCAGATCTGTGTACAAATAAAGTGTTTCCAGGAGCATTCGAAGCAGTTAAATTAAACAAAAGCTTTGCTCCTTTCTCCTTCCCCTCAGAAAAAGGAAAATACAGATTTGAGCCTCTTCCGTTCCTCTGCTCCGAGAGGGTGATTTGTGGGAGAGCTGATCCACGGATCCAAACCAGCTCAGACCTCTGGGCAAGGGGACAGACATTTCCTGTTTATCAGCACCAGCAGTGGCCCAGGAGCCCCTGAGAAATACCTTGTGTCACTTTGTTGTCACTTTTTAGCGTGCCTTCCTCAGGCTTGGTTCCTTTCCTCTAAGCAGGTGCGAAGGGGGATTCACAGCACAGGGAAATGAATCAGAACTTCAAAATTTGGGGCAGCACAGACCAGAAATACCATAAATACCAGCAGGGCCCTCCTGTGCAGGCTAAGAGACAGATGCAGAAACACAAACAGCAAGAATGAGAATTAAATTTGAAATATGGATGTGTATGCACATTTTTGTTTTCTTCTCTCCCATCTACAAGGGCCTGAAGAAAAGAGGTTTTCTGAGGAAAAGGGTTTATTTTTTAAGGAATACCATTCATGCAGTGTGCCTAGAGTTCATAAGGATGTTATCCTTGTTTTCAAGGATTCACACAGCACAGCCCTGTGACTACAACCCAGCCAGGTACAACCTCCCTGCAGCCTTTGCTTTGTAAATTCTTGCATTTCTTCTTCATTTTTGCCTTTAGTTTTGGTGCTTCCTTAAACAACTCCTCTGACAGTCAGCTCCTCAGATCAGTTCCAACTGGGACCCTTCCTCCCCTCCAAAAACCAACCCAACTCTTCTCCTCTCAGCTTCAAAATGCTGCTCCAAGTGCTTCCCTATCCGTCCTGCCCGTGTCCTACCTTACCCTCTCACTATCTGAGATGTGTAACATCCTGCCCTTGTTCTGTCCATCATTTCCTTGCAAGCTCTCTGGGGAAGCAATTAGCCCACTTGTGAGCACTCTACAACATAATTAACAAATAATAACCACTGAGAAATGTAGGCCAAAAAAGCCAAGTTATCACAGCCCCATTTCTGCAGAGACTTGCATTGTTCCACGCTCACTTGCAGCTTCCAAGCTCCTGGAGGCACAGATTCTCCTCCAAGGCAGCACAGAAGCAAAGGTGAATGCTGTGTTTTAAAGAAGACATAAAATGTTCTGACTTTATTTGGATTTCCAGGCTTTGCTGCTTTCCCCCGCTCATTAACACGACCAGTTGTGAGTATTTACACAGAGAACACTACAATAAATCTCAGAATTGGAGGTGAAAGGCTCCTAATTTGGTTCTAAATTAACTTTGGCAACGGGAGCACCAAAGGAAGGAAAGGCAGGATGAGTGTAAGCATGAGCAAGATGCAACATCAACGTAATGACATCATTTAGGATGAAAAAACTTCTGGAGGAGACAGGGACAGAATCTCTATTCTTGGGTTTTCATCCACACACCCCACAACAGCCAGCAGGGAATGATAACAGTTATCAGGGAAAGCCTAAAAACTCTCTCTTATTTCAGCAGCAAACGAAATATTTTCGATTCCAGAGGCTTCCTACTGTAAGAGAGCATTTCCAGGCTCTTGCACACTTTCTAGGAAGTGTTATGAGTCCTGGGTATCCCTCCAATACTGAAAAAATTAGGTGCCAAAACAATTAGACAAAGGTTTCTAACAAGGCTGAAGCAGAATTCTGACTTCGTGGGGACCTGGGGAGCCAAGGAAGCATAAAGGAGGATGAAGAAAGGGAAGAAAAGGAAAAATGATCAGTTTGGAGTGGTTACTGGGATGGAGAAAGATGGCATTTGGAATGCACAGAGAAAGAATAATGTTCAGGAAAGAAGGGGGAGAAAGTGTGTGATTAAATCTCCACATTTCACAGCCTTGAGGAGGTCAGCAGCGGTGACCACGCTCTGAAGTACTGACTGCAGATCCTGCCTTGGAACACCAAACCGAGGTGCTCCCTACTGAGAACAGGACAGTGAGCAGCACATTTCGGCCACAAAGCAGCTGGAAAACCTGTAATGGAGCAGTTGGCTCCAATTTATGGATAATCCCTGGAGCCCACGAGTGCCAGAAGGTCTCACCCAGCCCTCAGGCCTGAGCAAGACAGAGCACGTCTGCTGTGACCTGGGACAAAGGCTCCTCGTGGTCACTTGGTGAAATCTGCCATCCCTGGCACAACTTTGGCTCTGCCAACCTGCAGAACAGCTCACCTGGTTTAACCTCAGGTCATCTGAGGAGAGAACAGCTCAGATCAGCAGGTACAGGATTGGCATTTTCCAGGCCTGCTCCAATGGCAAAGAAAATTTTAATTGTCCAAGAGAAGAAGAGAGGTCTTGTCCTTCAAAACTGATAAAAAGCCATGGCATGGCTGGAACTCAACGGTCTTTAAGTACCCTTCCAACCCAAACCCTTCTGTGAGTCTCTGATCCTGTAATGTTGAGATATTTTGTAGCCTCACAGTCAGGGTCTTAGCTCAGCTTTTCTGCTCATGGGCAATCCAGTCCTGATTTCCCCAGCATTAAAGGTGAAAACATTTGGTTTATTTTTGTTCCACATCCGTATCTGTCCAGCCTGCCCTTAGGTTTACATTGAATTCCTCTCTGGGGATTAAAGAGCCTCATTTTCTACCTTTAAACCCATCCTTGGACTTGTTTTCCTTTGGGCTGCTTTCCATGGCCAACCTTTGTGCTTCTGCTCTGCTTTTCGTGGAATCACAGCATGGTTTGGGTTGGAAGGGAACCTAAGATCATCCAGTTCCAGCCCCTGCCACGAGCAGGGACACCTTCCACTAGCTCAGGTTGCTCCAAGCCCCGTCCAACCTGGCCTTGGACACTTCCAGGGATCCAGGGGCAGCCACAGCTTCTCTGGGCACCCTGTGCCAGGGCCTCACCACCCTCACAGCCAACAATTCCTTCCCAATATCCCATCCATCCCTGCCCTCTGGCAGTGGGAAGCCACTCCCTGTGTCCTGTCCCTCCATGCCTTGTCCCAAGTCCCTCTCCAGCTCTCCTGGAGCCCCTTTAGGCCCTGGAAGGGGCTCTGAGGTCTCCCTGGATCCTTCTCTTCTCCAGNACACCAAGTATGAGCTTTATGGAACTGCATAAAGATCCAGCAGCAATGCAAAAAAAGGACAATGAGAAAATCCCTTTGCCTGCAATTCCAGATAGATTTCCTAGGATTTTATTATTAACACTTTGTGTAATGCCCTGAGGGGAGTGAAGAGCTCTATGGTTGCCCAGTGAACCACACAAAACACAGAACCTGTGCCCCAAGGGACTTGCAGGTTAAAGCTCTGAGTGGGTACAAAACAATACAAATAATTGCCAGGTAGGCGATCCCGCAGGCAGCGCGCGCGTTCCAAGCCGGAACGTCTCCTGGCACAGGAGCTCTGGAAAAGGAGTGGGAATGGGATGCTTATCACAGCTCAGCAGCAAAGTGCTCCAGGAATGAGCAGCAAAATGAAGACTCAAGAGGAAATGTCAGATTAAAGGGAAGACCAATTTGCTCCCAACGTCTCATTTGCTCCTAATGCTCTGTGGTTGGCAGGTAAGCGAAGGAAAACAGAATCGTGGAATCACTGAGGTTGGAAAAGCCCGCTGAGGCCACCGAGTCCAACCATCCCCCAGCACTGCCAAGGCCACCCCTGACCCATGTCTCCAAGTGCCACATCCACACGG
Source organism: Oriolus oriolus (assembly GCA_013400235.1). NCBI lineage: Eukaryota > Metazoa > Chordata > Aves > Passeriformes > Corvidae > Oriolus > Oriolus oriolus. Next base: position 402,813 of record VXBT01000691.1, read on the forward strand.
CTTTTAGATCCCTGCGGGGATGGGAACTCCACCACTGCCCCGGGCAGCTGTGCCAGGGCTGGTGAACCCTTTCCACGAATAAATCTCTCCTAATATCCAATCTAAACCTCCCCTGGTGCAACTTGAGTCCATTTCCTCTGGTCCTGTCACTTGTCACCTGGGAGAAGAGCCTGATTCCCACCTGGCTGCACCCTCCGGTCAGGGATGTATCAGCCCAACACAGAGCTGCTGTCCCCAGACCCTCTCCCATTCCTCAGCCACACTCTGGGAAGCTGCTGAGAGGGAAATGCTGTTGGTGGGGTCTCAAATCCATAATGGAAGGCTCAGAAGAGCTCACCCAAGAAGTCCTACGTGTTCTGAAGCAGAGAAAAAAACAGATGCCAAACAGCAGAGAAATTCTTGCTTGACACTGAGCATTGAAAGGGTGTAGAGAAAAGGGGAATAAACAATCACAGAATGGTTTGGGTTGGAAGGGAACTTGAAGACCATGGGCAGGGACACCTTCCACTATCCCAGGTTGCTCCAAGCCCCATCCAACCTGGCCTTGAACACTTTCAGGGATGGGGAGTGTCCTCTTATCCAGCAGACCTGAGTGGCCCCACATTTAGCAGGAACACAGAAGCTTCAAGAGATGTTGCTTACCCACAATTGCACTCTAAAGTCCACCTTAAATCTGATTTCTAGTTTTGCTTTGCCTCCTTCCAGTTAATCCTCCACTGCCCTGTTCTTTGCTTGGGTTTTTCCTCTGCTGAAACCTCCTGCTGCCTCCTGAGCTGGGCGGTCTCTCCACCACCAAATCATCCCATCTCAAATCCCTTTGGTGACTCAGCAATGCCAGCTCAGGTTTGTTCCCTTCATTACCGCACACTTTACGCCCTGAGAAAAGCAGGAGGGTGGAGCCACGGAGTCCTCCAAGAAGTCATTCCAAGCCCAGGTGAAGGTCACGGCTGCTCCGAGGTGGGAGCTCCATTTTTCATTTAGAAAAGGATGGTTGTGGTAACCCTGAGCAAAGCAACTCGATTTTCTGTGGCTTTGGATCCCGTGGCTGGATCATCCTGGACCTGATAAAGCTTCCAACAGGTTCTGTAGAAGCTGTTACTGTGGTTATGGAGTTCTAACAGCTTTCCTCCGTGTGGATTCTCTGATGTCTCATGATACAGTTGAGCCCAGCTGGGAAAACACTTTGTCTTTCCTTTTCATGCAACCATTTATTTCCACAAAGAGTAGGAACTTCATATCTGTGAGGCCACTGTCTGCCTGGGGATTGTGCCTAAGATCAGTGAGAAAGGATGGAACAGACCAAAAAAAATCACAGAATCACAGAATCATTAAGGTTGGAAAACTCAGCCCAGCGCCACTACTGTGTTCACCCATAAACCACATCCTCAAGTGCTACATCTATGTCTTCTGAGCACTTCCAAGGATGGTGAGTGTCCAGAACCAAAAAATAATCATCTATCCTTTAACTGACCTGGAAACCAGGCTAAAAATGAAGTAGTCCTTTAAGTGGTTGAAATAAAACCAAAATAATTCAGTGCTGATAAATAAAATTAAATGCCCTTGGGTAAAATAGAACCTAGCATCAAATAGTATAAAAATTAGGAAGCCAGGACCTATTTTAGCAGTTCATCCAGCTTGTTACTGGACGTTATTGATACCCTGCATGTCTGAAATGCCATAACCAAAAGCAGCTGGACAATTTAGAAAGCAGCACATCACACAGGTAGAGGTTAAAAAGAAATCCCTGTAATGCTGACTGGTCCAAAGCTCCCCAAAATCAAGTGTGCCAGAACTACTTACCATTAATTCAAACTACCCTTAATCTGATTTCTCAGACATTTCTCACCTCCTTCATGAAAACACGACTCCTGCTAAAACGAGGTGTTGATTTAAGGTGGAAGTGAGGCTCAGTGAGAAACAGGAAAGCAGTAACAAGAGTATAAATGACCACTAAAGACCATTTAGAATAATATTTTGTGCTGAAGCAGACAAGAAGCAGCCACAGAGCCTCTTCCAGAGAGGAAATCACGTCTGGAAAAGGGGCAACAATATCCAAATGGAAGGGGTGAGAGTAAGATGCCGATGGCAACCATTAACAGGACTATTTTTGCAGCAATCAACACCTCTTGAAGAAAAAAAGAAAGAATCCATGCTAAGTCATAGGTGGTAAGAAGCCAACGCGCTGAAGAGAAGGAATTGTTCAATTATTATCCCGGGTATGAGCATTGCAAATGCAGGCACTGACATCCGTGTTACAACCTGTTAGCGACCACAGCATGTTGAAAGGATTAAAAGCTAATGACAGGCCACCATCCCTCTTAAAATCCTGTGCCAGGCCAGGGGCTTCCACTTTCTCAGCTGAAATATCCACAGTTGCAACATCAGCCCAGCGTTGTTTGTTCCTAATGAAAGAGGTGATTCACTTTCTCTCCAGGAGCTGCACTGTAAAATGTTGATTAGAGCTCGAACCGCCCCCAAAATTCAAAGCAGAGGGGAAAAAGAAAAAGAATACAAAGGGAGGTGTAAAAGGAGATGGGAGTCGAGGGGGAAATCAAAGCAGGGAATTCACCAGGAGGTAGAGATTTTATCAAAGCGATTGGTTCATTAGGCAGAAAATTTGACTGTCATTAACACGGTGCTGCAGTGCTTTTTGTTAGTGAGTTCTTGAGGGCAGACACCTTTGTATTTCTGCTTGTAAAACACCAATTAGTACCTTGGGCAGACTACAAACAAATCAGCACTAAAACAAAGCAGCCAACCAGAACCATTTGTATCTCCTGCTCTGCCTGGAGTCACCAGGACAGATTCAACTCTCTGGAGAGAGACCACATTCTTCATTCCCTAATAGTCTTCCCCTCGTTTGCTGCACGTCTGTAGGAGTTAAAAAGCACAAATTTGGATTTATCTCTCTGCTTGGGCTCAGAGGGAGTTCACCATGGGATGCTGCTCTGGCAACTCTTGTTAACACGTTTTGTGTGTGTGTATTCAAGCTGGTTTTCAATTAATAACAGTTCAATTGTTGCAAAGCCCACCCAGCACAGCCAGGCATCACTGCTTCCCCAACGTGGAAGTGAAGGTAGCTGTTAGACATCCTCTGAAAGGCCACATTTGGGAATTAAAAAATGGCTGGAAGGGTGGAAGGAGGCAGACCTGGTTCAGTCTTGCCCATATGGCTGGAATTGGAAGGGTTCCTGACACTGTCTCCAGAAATTCAAAGGGGGAGAGAAACATCTCATTCACTTCCAAGAAGAGTTTGGGAGGGAATTTACTTCTGTGGAGGATCCATTTCCTCTCATCCTGTCCCTGTTCCCCGGAAGCAGAGCCTGACCCCCCCCGGCTGTCCCCTCCTGTCAGGGAGTTGTGCGGAGCCAGAAGGTCCCCCCTGAGCCTCCTTTTCTCCAGACTGAGCCCCTTTCCCAGCTCCCTCAGCCGCTCCTGCTGCTCCAGCCCCTTCATCTTTCAACCTGCCCTACCCATCTTCTCCCCGCTTCCCACACACACTTTCTAAACAATATTAAATGTCTTTTCCGCTTTAACTCCCTAAAACATGTTCAGAGGAAAGGTCAGACACAGCAACAATCTGCTGGTTCCAGGTCACAGTAATGGTTAAGATGCCAGACTACAGAGTCTGAGTCTGCCATGATTCACACTGAGGGCTGCTCAGGTTATGCTCGCTGTGAGGAGAAAAATGGTAATTTAGCCTTGATGATTGAGAAAACCTGAAAATCTGCCAGCCTCATCTCTGCCTGGAGTGCCAGTAGCTATTAAAGCCTTAACCAGGGATCCAGGAAGGAATGCACAATTTGGGGTTTATGATTCCTAGAGCAAGGTGAACGTCAAAGGTTGGGAGAGAACGATGGTCTCACCTCCATGTTCCACTCCCTGTGGTAAAGAAATAATGATCGTAAACAGAAGCAACAGAGACGCAGTTTTTAAAGAGCTGGAGAAGCCTTTCCATGTTTAGTCAGGCACACAAGAGCCTGTGCAGAGCCTGTGGGGTTGATGTAAAAGAGCACCCAGTTACAGTGGGATTTTTGAATACATCTGTCAAGGCTCAACGCGAGCAGAGCTAATCCCTCTCGGAGAAAAGGTGACGGATTTGATGAGCTCTTAGGTCCTCTCCTAAACCACCTCCTACGCAAAGAAACCTGGACAGCAGCTTGGAAACAGACTGAGAGATCTCCTGAAGGAGTTAACCATTCCAACAGGTAACATCTGAATTTTGAAAGAATTTGGCCACCAGAGCTACTTCCCTGCACCAGTTCCGAGGAGCTGCTGCCAATGTTAACATTGGGAGGCAGCTACTGACAGGTTTCATTTTGCCCAGTCTGATGCTGCTATTGACACTCAGGCAGACAAGCCAGCACAAACAGGAATAAAAGGCCACCTTCCATGACAACGCTTCTCAAGGAACTAAGGAATTTACCAACAGCCCTGAAATCCCTGGCAGGTGGTGGGATTCGCTTCCCAAATGTCCCGGGGCACGGAAAAGCTGATGGGACTCACGTAACAACGGCTCCTACCACGCTGCTGGGCAGCTCCAGAGACGAGTGACAGCCTCTGCAATAGCCAACAGGAATTAGTGGGTAATGCGGCCTTTCAGGCAGTGGCCAAGTGATGTGGAAGACTGGGGATAAATTCCAGTTGCAGGTCAAGGGCCTTCTGAGAGGACAGAAATTTTTGCAGACCCAACCAGCTTGAATTTTTCTTCAGGCTCGACAGCAAATGGCAAGTTCCCCACACAAGAGTTACTGGATGGGGCTTGGAGCAACCTGGGACAGTGGAAAGTGTCCCTGCCCATGGCAGGGGGCTGGAATTAGATCATCTTTAAGGTCTCTTCCAGCCCAAACCATCCATAACTCTAACTGCCACCTAAATTTTTGCCTCTGCATCTTCTACCCCAGTTCACCACCTAACCAGAACTCTGTGCTAGTGCAGAAGGCAAAAGTGATTCAGAGGGAGGAAGCTGAGCTCATTTTGACAAGTCCAGGGGAAGGGTGAGCTGTGTACAAGAATGTTCCCTCCCAGACTGGGATCTTCACACCCTGTGCTCAGACCAGTTCCCGGTTTTCCTGCCTTGGAGAAAAGGGCATGTGGTGTGTAAGCTGGGAGCTGAACTCCCAGCTCCAGCTCCTCTGCTTCTCAGAAAACTGAGCACCCCTGTATTTGGATTTGAATCCAAAATTTAGGCCTTTAGTCCATTACTAGTTTGAAGACTGCAGAAAACCCTCAATCTCAGCAAATTTAACCCGGACACAGATTCACAGCACTTTAGGAAAAGCTTTTGTATCATTCCCCAGCAGCTGTGCTTTGTCTTTAAAGCAGAGCTGAAGAAAACGTGAATCCTGGAGAGGTGAAAGTCATGGAACAACAACAATGTAAAGGTTTGAAGATGACTTTGGAAACACCAAAAGGCCTGGATAGGCAGCTGGGAGCCTGCTATTGATGACAGATTAGCCAACTCCACAGGGTACAATTTGCATCTGATTCACAGGGACTGGAAGAGAATTAGGAAATTGGGATTATAATGGGATTAATCATACCACTCCAGGGATCCCATTCATCCCACTGCTGAAGGGTCCTAGAGCTGCTCTGCATTGCCTGAGCTGCATTTGGGAAGTTATTTGAGGTTTGCTGGGACAGGAATATCAGATTGGAAGGAGGGAAGAGATAAAAGTTTGCTGGTTTTCCACTCAAAGCCAGCCTTTATCAAAGTTATGTGACCACGAGCTGAGATTAAGGACTGTAGTAAACCTCAAATCCCAGCCTAGAGCTGAAAACCTTTGAGATTTAATGCTCCTAATTCCTCCAGCCCTCACATTTACTAGGAGTGGCTATTAAAAAAAATAAAACAAATCAATCATTCTGGAGGAACTGTTGTGCATCCTGAAACAAAGGGAAAGGATGAGATCATCGCTGTTCCTTCAGCCTTGGTGAGGTCTCCAAGTGAACGTACGAAGCCGATGAGGAGACTTGCCTCAGCAAGGCCTGCCAATGTCAGAGCAATAAATAAATGTTCAGAGGATGAGGCTGCACCTTCAGCTGATGCAGCAGCACACTGAGCTGCTGCCAGAGCTGAGAAACCTGCGGAGTCCCGGGATTTCTGGGAAAATGAAGATCTGGCGCTGCGCTTTCCTGAAGGGAGGCTCCAGAGCAAAGCCACTCTGGAAAGGGTCAGGCTGCCAGGCAGGCACTTCATTAGAAGAAAAACACTTCCAAAGCCTCTTTCTCATTGTGATCTTCTGTGTTGACCTTGGCATTGCCATGGAGTTCTCGGGCTGTCCTACACCAGGGACACCAAGGCCCAGCAAGCACTGAAGCAGTTTGTCCCAAGCTGTTCAGCATCAATATTTGATGTGGGGACTCCTGGTTTTCTCCCTGCATTTCTCTCCCTGGGCTTTGGCCACTGAGGTGGATTTTCACATGGAGGCAAGAAGAGCTGGGACTGTTTGTGCCTCTTCTTAATGGTGAAAATTAGGAACGAACCCTAACTATTATTAAGTGTAACAATTGAGCTGCTCAATTCCTAACTGTGTTTACAGTTTTCCAAGAATTGGTTCCCAACCCCGAGTCACAGCCCAGACCTTGGCACAGCTCCAGGCACACCGAGGCTCAGGCAATCCTGGTGGAAGGTTCTCTTTGCTCCAATTCCCATTCCCTCTGCCTTAGACCCTTCACTTCTAGGTCACATAAAGACAATATATAAAAGAAAACCTCTGATGTTCATCTGCAGCAACACTGTCCAAATAACCCCTTCTGTGAGGACAATTTTTGTCTGACCTTTGTTCCAAATCTGACAGCAAAATTCTGATTTTTGTAAAACTCTCTTGGAAAACACATTTTTTTCCCCTGGTTTTAAACTTAATTCACCTTCTGGTAAAAGTCTAAACAAAAAACTAGAAGTCAGGCTGAATTTCTGCCCTTTGCGGGGAAAAAAAGCCACCACAAACCACTATAATATCTGCAGAGATGTCTATTGACCCAGCAGTTATCAGAAATGTGGTGGGGTTTTTTTAATTCTTTCTGGCACAAACCCAGCTTTCTAAACAGCCAGTGACCCACTTTCACCTAGCTGGCCTCTGAAGTTGAGAGAAGATTCCTACCCTCTGGATGCTGGAGGCTCTGTTTGAAGTCCCTGCTGTCAGGAGATGGTCAGTTTACGTCTCCTGTCCCAGGACAGGAAAAGGATGCACTCTCAGCTCCATGTGTTGCAGGGAGATAAGCACAAAGATTTCTGTCCTATGCCCTTATCAGCTTTTCCTGCTACTCTCCAGAACAGACACCACCAAGACTGGCAGTAAAAATTAAACTTAAGCAAAAGGAGGAGGAGAAAAAAAAAAAAAGAGAGACAAGTATTTCTCATAACTGTAATTCAAAAGGTTGAAGTTTTGGGAAAAAAACTGTGGTAGGATTTTTAGGAGTACTGAAAACAACCTAAAATCTTCTGCAACTTGAGTGTAAACTAATCTACTCTGACACACTCAGGATGACTTGGGGTTTAAAAGATATCTCACTACTTAAATAATCTTTACTACATGAGAATTCTTCCCCTTGCAAATAAAACCAATTATCTGGCAAAAGAACATTCCCTGCATATGGAAATGATCACGGAATTACAGAATGGTTTGGGTCGGAAGAGACCTTAAAGATCAACCTGTTCCACTCCCTGCCATGTGTACACCTTCCACTAGACCAGGTTGCTCCAAGCCTCATTCTATAAATTAATATTTTTATTTTATGGTTTCTTTTGCTCCAAACCCCATGCCATAAATTAATATTTTTACTTCATGGGTTTTTTGCTTTTCCTTCTCTCTCTGCTGCTCCCCCTTTCTCTTTATGTTCCTTCAGTCCTGCCACCTCATTTTCTTCGTGTGCAGAGGACAGGCTAGACAGAGCCTCCAAGGATTTTGGGTTGTCTCCCATCTTTCCATCTCCTGCCCACATAGGATTTAATTTATGGGTGCTTCAGTCTCCACCCTCTATAAAACTGGAGTTACTTCTTGTTAAAACATTGTCAGCCACAGGTGAGATGGACTCAACATCATTTTAGAAGGCACCTTCAAGTAAGACTTTAACATATAGGTGATTAATAAACCTTCCAGATGGAAACCAAGTGTCCAGCTCTCCACAAAGCCCCACTTGGACCTACCCATGCAGAGAAAAACACAAATCATGTAGCAAATACCCCCATATAACTGCCAAATGGCTGTTTCAGAAACCTCAGGAATTGCTCCTATGCTCCTCCTCCGCCCTCAATATCATTATTAAAATTATGCCTGCATGGTCAATTTGTAAATTGAAACAATTTTAGAAAATACCCCTCATGTACTCGCAGCAGCTGTTAAAGCCACATCACAGATGCCACGGGGTGCCATAGAATGGGGGGAGAACTTTACGGATGTGCCAGGGCACAGAAAGTCCTTGAGCACTTCAAGATTCCCAAATTCTAGACTTACTCTTGCTACCAATTTCTTCTAGGGCAAGGTGTTTGGGGTGAAGTTTAAAAGAACAGTCCAATTTATTTTTTAAAAGCACAAAAGATTCTAAAATATATTAACTTTCCAGGTGATTGAAAGACATTACTATGTATATATATATATAGAAGGACATCTGGAGACCCAAAATAAACAGCGGCAAATGCAGAAATAATCCATGTACTGGCTTTTTAGACAAAGCAGAACGTCCCTCTTAGAAGTTCCTGTTCCTCCTCCTCCTTAAAAGAAGCTTCTAAAATTTTGCTTTTAAAATAATTGTGTTGCTGATACATTTTTACCCTTAAACCTGACTTAGGGTCCTCATTAAATGAAAAAAACACTTCTCTGCATACATAGAATACCAAAACTTATGATCTTACTCCTACTGCTATTGAATAAAGAATTCAAATGGTAAATCATGAGATCTCAGCATTTCTCCAAGTTCATTCTGCCATTTCTCTTTAAGTTCTACCACAATAAAGAAAAATTTCCTCCCTCAAACCTCCTGCAATAATATAAAAATAAGGAAATGATGATGAAATGCTCCTCGGGCAAGGCAGGAATTATGGTGATGGCATCAAAAATGTCAAATATTCCTTCAGAGTGGAATGAAAGAAGTATTTGAAGACTCTAATCACATGAAAGCAGCATTGAGCCCAGCATTCTGGATAAACCAGCGTGTGTGTGTGTGTGTCTCCGGGTGTGTTTATCCCTGGATATCAGACAGGACAGGAAAGGAAGAGTTGAAACACTTGTCCAGAAAATGCTCAGAAAGAAAACACAGCCAGGACAAATTTAGCAGCTTTACTTAGCTGGGATATCAAAGGCAGAGCTGACTGGAAAAGCAACCACCTCTCAAGAATGGCAAAATAAACTCAGCCGAGTCTCGGGAGGAAAACCCGGATCAGAGGCTGGATTTCGTTAACTGCTGCTGTTTTGGGTAAGTCAGGTCCTTTCTGACACTGCAGAGATAATCTTGTCAAAGAACAACAAAAATGAAAAGCCAAAAAGAAAAAAAAAAAAAGACAAAAAGACAGACACCAGCCATTTCAGGGGGAATCTGTTTGGCAAAGTGGCTTTGAGGTGGTGTCTGAAGAAACAAAACTCGGAATGAACTTCCTAAAACATTTCTTTTTTTCTTTTGGTCTCCTTTGGAAAAGCAAATTTCAATAGGCTGATTGGCAACTTGTTTGTTGATCAAAGCAAAAGCCTGAAACACATCTGAAATAGATTTTCTGAATTAAAAAAAAAAGCATTTCACGCTCAATTCAGAAGAAAGGTTCCCTAGCAGAAACTAGGCTATTTGAATTTTTTTTCCTTAAAAAAAGGAGGTTTCCATCAACTAAAATGAGGCAAAAGTGACATAGTTTAATAAATTCTGTCTTGAAGACACGCAGGCCTATTACCTGGATATGACACTGAAATCATGGCTTGGAAATGTGACTTTCTATCCAAAGCTGATTAACTTGCTTGTATTACACAGAAGAGGATTTACCTCAGACTGGGAAAAACATCTGGATCTTAGAGTGACCAGAATCACCATTTGATGCTCAGAAACAGGGCGTGTTTAGATGGGAGGGTGGCATCTGCCCTTCTCTGGCAAAAAAAAAAAAAAGAGAAGGAAAAAGGCAAGAAAAAAAAGAAAATCCTGAATTCTTCAGGCTGCTGCGACTTCACTTGGGGAAGTCTTCCTGGAGGATTTAGTGCAAGCAGCAAAGGAAGTGTGTCAACATGATCTGTACCATCCAATGGATAAAACTGGCTTTGGAATTCACCTTCCCAGTGCCAAACTCCCGCTGCCGAGAGATTCAGAAATTGAAGTGATGTCAAACAATTTCCCTTGGCTCCCAGTCATGCCAGAGACAGACACTCTGACGCCGAGGGAGGATGATGGGGAGATAGCAGGTCCCTCTCATTTTCACGAGAACTCCAGGGAACTGCTCCGTATCTGGTGCAGAATTAATCAAGATAAGTTAATGTGTGATAGTTAATGTGTGATAACATGTATCTGAAGGGGAGAAAACCTGGGCAGCTCCTGCCTCTCCAGGAGTGAATTTAACGGCTCTCCAAGAAACAAAAAGCTGTCCTTTTCTGCCCTGATCCACCCCAAAAGCAGAGCTCAGGCTGGAGAGTGGGAAAAAAGGACAAGGTATGGCACAGGAACGTGGCACAGTAGAGAAGCATCTCATAATATGACAAATCATTGATGCTTTTACACCCTGGCACAAGAACCTTTCATGTGACACATAAATACTCCTCCTGCTGCTACTCTTGAAATACTCCACGCTAATAACAAGTAAATGGTTTGTGCATCCACAAAAATGGATATTTGGAGGTATTTCAGCGAGGTCTAAACTCTGCATGATTGCTACACTGCCACTGTGACATGTTTTATATTAAATGGAAACACCAGAAACTGCTGGAACGCTCGACTTGTGGGGAAGGTGGGAAACTGGGAAAAGGTTTGGGTTGCAGCCATGGAAACCGGAGTGTGAAGAGACCACTGAGCAAACACACAGACACTTTTCTCTCTGTAATCCAAGTGCATCAAGCAATGTGCTGCCTTGCAAATCACAGAATCCCAGAACGGACTGGGTTGGAAAGGACCTTGAAAACCATTCAGTCCTCCCCTGCCATGGGCAGGGACACCTTCCACTAGCCCAGGTTGCTCCAAGCCCCATCCAACCCGGCCCTGGACACTTCCAGGGATCCAGGGGCAGCCACAGCTTCTCTGGGCACCCTGTGCCAGGGCCTCACCACCCTCACAGGGAACAATTCCTTCCCAGTATCCCATCTAGCCCTGCCCTCTGGCAGTGGGAAGCCATTCCCTGTGTCCTGTCCCTCCAGCCCTTGTCAAAAGTCTCTCTCCATCTTTCCTGTAGCCTCCCTTCAGGTACTGGAAGGGACAATTAGGTGACCCCGAAGCCTTCTCTTTTCCAGGCTGAACAATCCCAATTCCCTCAGCCTTTCCCACAGCAGAGCTGCTCCATCCCTCTGATCATCTTGGTGCCTCCTCTGGATTTGCTCCTTCCTGTGCTGGGTCCCAGGGCTGGAGGCAGCTCTGCAGGTGGGGTCTCACCTGAACAGGGCAGAGGGGCAGAATCCCCCTCTCCGCTGCTGCCCATCCTGTGATATTCCACCAACTCACAGGGTCTGAACACTCTCCTACCTGAGCACCTTTGTCCATCCCAAACAAGGCACTTTGCAGACTCCAGAAGCCTTCAGGCCACACGACAGCCTGGAACGCACCAGGAATCACACGCCAGCAAGCAAAACCCGTGCATGGAGCGCTTGGAAGTGGTCACAGGGAATTCCCAATGAGTGCCATCAACTGGATCTGATAATAAACCATGCCAGCCAGGCACGAGCTGTGAATTTGTGCTCACAAGCACTGCCAGGCACACAGACAAGCACCAGGGCTGTGTGCATCACACACAAGGACACCACTTATACTCAGGTAGCCAAAGGCCTCTAAAAGTATCACCTGGTATTTTTACAGGAAACACTGTCTGGAAAGCTCTCATGCTCCATTTTCCCACCTGCATTGTTCACAAGGTGACATCCATCAGCAGCATCCCTGATGGATGGCAGGGATTAATAGAGCAACTCCAGAGGCTGAGTTCCCAGCCAGGTATTTATATCCCTTCCCTTGTGAGCCAGCTGATTCCACTTATCTAAGAAACTGTAACCTCTCCCAAAAAAGGCAGACGTGTCAATACATCAAAAAAATTGAATCCAATAGTGAAAAAAATTCCAAATCTAAATGGAAGGTGATGTGACCAGCATATTTCCCTGAGGCATAATTTGCCTCTCTAATAAAACAATAACTTCCCACTGTGCTGTCATGAATAATATCACTTGAAATAATGCTTATTCCTTTGATCCAGGAATATATGGAAGGATGAGAAAAGCATTCCCATGTATGACAAATGAACAGCAAAGCAGCAGGGCTGACATGAGGAACTCTCTCTTCTTCAGTACTTCAGTTCTCTCACCAGAGGCTGGTAGCGAAAACAAAACCTTTCAGCTCCAGATGTGTGAATCTGGGCTCAAACTCAACCATTTGAAGGAATGTGAAAACAGAAAGAGCTGAGGTCTCAGCCACCTCAACCTGCAAACCCAAAATCAGTAAATACCTAAACTGCCTTGTGGGGCAGCTGCACCCAAACTCCAGATTTTGATTTGTTCTTCAGGATCTAACAAACTGTCCTCTACAAGTACCTGATACCATCCCCAGACCAGAGAGGGAAGACTGAAAAGAAAGGATGTAGATACAACTGCAAACAACTGTAAACAACATAGAAAGAATATTCCCAAATTCCCAGCGAGAATATTCCTAATCCTGTCTTCTGAGCAGCATTTGAATTGCATGTAGTAAATAAAGACCAAGGGCACACCCTAAATGAAAAAAACCCAACATACTGAATAGCTGTTCATTATGTGAGTGCCATTTCCAGAGAAATGAACAGTACATAATTATGTAATTAACAACTATGATTGCCTAAATAATCTCATTGTAGGGTTGGAGCGAGTCGAGTTACACGATCGAGCTCAGATTTGGCATTTTTAGGGGTTTTTTTTGTTTGTTTTTTTCTTTTTTCTTACACAAATTGGTATTTGAATGGGGTTCAGTATAATATGTGGAGAAGTGACATTATAGAGAGCAGAAAAAGGATGAAATAAACATTAAACTCCTGAGTGTACAAGAAGGGCATTGTATAAAGGCCTCTAGGAGACATGGGTCAACCAACTCCAGCACAGCCAGCCCAAAATCCCTCCGGGAGAACATGCAATTCCAGCCTGATGGAAGTACAAACCCTGAAATTCTCATGGCAGCTTAAACATTCCTTGTATGACATCCTCATGTGTCACATGAAGGGAAAATCCCCTATAATTTTGATGGATTTTATTAATTGGTATTCAAGGCCAGGTTGGACAGGGCTTGGAGCAACCTGGGCTAGTGGAAGGTGTCCCTGCCCATGGCAGGGGGTGGAGCTAGAGGAGCTTTAAGGTCCCTTCAAACCCAAACCATCCCAGGACTCCAGGACTGTATTTCTTCAAGATTTTTCAAGACAGGCCAAAGGCATGAACTTTTTTAAGAGACATGTCTTTCAAAAATTTGCCATAAAAACCCAAGAGCAACATCCTCTCCCTCAAACAAATAATTTTCAAATACAGTGCTTGTGACACCAGGCAGAAACGGTGAAACAATTCAGAATTTTGAGTTCAACCAAAACTCAGACACTTCACTAAAAATTAATTGGAGGAAACTTACATTGGAATGTTTGACTGTGTCAAACAAATAAACAGAGGGGAAGAGAAGTTCAAATACAGAGAAGCTAAAATGTTAAATATCAACACATTATTTCAGCTTGCATTGAGAAAGCCACCCTTTATATGTCATGGTTTTGATTAGATATTAGGTTTAGATTAAATACTGGGAAGGAATTGTTCCCTGTGAGGGTGGGGAGGCCCTGGCACAGGGTGCCCAGAGAAGCTGTGGCTGCCCCTGGATCCCTGGAAGTGTCCAAGGCCAGGCTGGACAGGGCTTGGAGCAACCTTGGCTAGTGGAAGGTGTCTCTACCCATGGCAGGGGGTAGAATGGGATGAGCTTTGAGGTCCCTTCCAACCTAAACCTCCCTGTGATTCCATGATTTTATCTTAAAGCAATAATGGCTTTTTACAGACAACTATTTCATTGTTTGCCTTACAAATGGGTTCTTTTTGTCAAATGGTCCTTTAAGAATTTTTTGAAGGCAGTAACATTTTTACTCTTATGGTTTCAGAGTGGAAAAATCCCAACTTTTCCTTCAGACAGAGCCACAGCCATTCCTCCAGGCGCTGACGTTACCTCTGCCCCAGCCACAAGGTGCTGAAATCAATATTGCAGGGCTTGAAAAACAGAAAGTCCCTTCCCACTCAGACGGTTCAAACCTGTCTGCAGCCTGTTGGACTCCTTGGAGCCACTGGATGCTCCAATAGTTTTGGCAGTGCAAGTTCCCATTTTCACTGGGGTCAGCCAGAACAAGATCAGACCACATTCCTGGTGGCCAGCAGGTGATCCGCGCTTGTGTAAGCTCAGGCACAAAGGCACAAGTTTATCTCCGTGTCTGAAGGCAGCCAGCTCGCTCTGCAGAACCACCTGCAGTGAAGAGAGCAGCTCAAGAACAGATTCCAAAAAAACAGCAGCCCACTGGGACAGGGCCTGTATGGCACTAAGATCCTGGCAATGGAATTCATCCACCCTGGTTGCAGATCCAAGAAAACCACTTGCCCCTTCAAACAGCTCGATGGTTTCTTTTCACATCACCAGGTGAAACAGGAGAATAAGTTATTCCTTCTCATTTAATGAGAAAGGATTAAAATGGCATTAAAATGCTTCAAAGGTGTTCAAGAATGGTTTTAGCAAGAATTAGGGGGAGCACTCCAGTTTCTGGGATTTGATCTGTCCTTCAACCAGAAAACAGCTGCCTGGAAGGTATCAGCCCTAATAATGTTGTGAATACAAAGTTAACCAATAACAGAATCCCAGAATGGTTTGGGTTGGAAGAGACTTTAAAAATTATCCAGTTCCAACCCCCTGCCATGGGCAGGGACACCTTCCACTAGCCCAGGTTGCTCCGAGCCCCGTCCAGCCCAGCCTTGGACACTTCCAGGGATCCAGGGGCAGCCACAGCTTCTCTGGGCACCCTGTGCCAGGGCCTCCCCACCCTCTGAGTGACGTTATTAGGTAATGTTGAGTAAGATAATGATATTACAATAAGATGTAGCAAATCTTCTAAATGCTTTTAAATGTGCCTTTTTGCTTCTATACTTGACAGATGACTCAACAGCTCGGGTCCCTCCCAGCTGGCTATAGGGTAGCAGTACAGCATACAGTGAGAGTCACTGTAAATGAAAACTTAAAAAAAAAAAAAAAGGGAAAAGA
>VXBT01000691.1:418374-531762 GCA_013400235.1 Oriolus oriolus
AATGAAAAATTAAAAAAAAAAAAAAGGGAAAAGATAAAAGATACTTTGGTTCCAGTAAAAGCCAGAATGATCACCTTTCTAAACAATTAATTTAGTGAATTTTTTCTTGGTTTAGAAGCCACAGTCTCTTGTTACAAGCTCTGAATCAGTCTCACATCTCTATTCTCTCACATGCTGTTCAGGACAGCCCTGGGCAGCCCCAGGGAATTAATCCAGCACTGCTCAGTTTCTCTGGTGGAAGGAACTAGCAAGTGCATTCCAGGGCTATTAAAGAGTTAATTAGGCAGTGCTTTGTGCATCGCGGCTTCACTGTTTCAGCAAGTCTCCGGTGACACCTAATTAACAAATCTCTGATGAGCTGTTTCTTCGAGAGCTCAGCACGTTGCTCCACGAAAATCTCCTTTATCATTCCAGCCATGCAGCCCCAATGTCCTGCTGCCCCTCTGCCCCTCGGTGAGGGGATAGTTGTGATTCTCCTGGCTGGCTCTAAGCTGTCAATCCTGCCCCCCTCTCAATAAAAGTTTATTTACTAAACTTGGGAGCATTTCGTACAAAGCAAAAACCAGGCAGCTACATCAAAGCCTCCCTATTATCACTCCCTAGTGAACTGTGAAAATATAAATTCAAAGCTGACAAGCTAGTTAGACTTTTAACTAAAATCTGAGGGCAATTAACTTTAACCATGCCACTCTGCTACTGTACTCCTGGCACCAACTTTTGAGAAGTGGCCCAAATTCCCCTGAGGAACAGAAAGACCATTTATCTCCTCTATTTATTCAGGGCAAACCTCCTCCTTCGTGTCAAGCTGGGAATGCAGCGTTGCTGACTGTGAGTGGCAGTGATAAAGGAGCTGGTATGATTTTCAAATGAGCAGCATGTCCTGCTTTCCCAAATATTGGAGAACAGTGAATAATATGCCCTCCTAAATAAGAGCCAGGCACCGATTCCGAGCTGCACACTGGGGAAAAGGTGCCTATAAATTCCTGGACACATAAAGCTCCTGCCTTAAGAAGGATTTCTGCTTGGATCTCCTACAGAAAGGTATTTTTATTTACAGAACTTGGGAAAGGAAAGCAATCAGAAGTGACAAAAAGATCATTTATCTAAGGATAAGTTAGGAAGCGGCATTAATTCACAGAGTAATTTCTGTACACATGGTCCCTTCCAATGTTCCTTGAGGTCCTATGCAAGTTCTGTGTATTAAATCCTTCCAGTAGTACCAAAAATGGGGTCCCTGACCATGGCAGGGGGTTGGAATGAGATGATTTTTAAGGTCCCTTCCAACCCAAACCATTCTGTGATTCTGTTCTATGAAAAATATAAGATAGAAACTGTCAAAAGCATACTGCCTTGCCTAAGTATCTATATGGAAAGGAAAATAATATAAAGCTTTTATATATTTGCAATATATGATTATAAATCAAGAGCTTTGTACCTAAAGCTCAAAACAAATATTTAGTGGAAGCTTTAAATCTGGAGCCTCAAATCCTCATATCCAAAGGAGAGAGGTGACCCTCAAATGCACAGGTCACACCTTAAGCAGGTTAAAGGGCCCCTCACTGGGGCTCTTCTCTTCCCCTGCTTCTTAGATGTTACATCACTATATTTAACCTCTCAGCGGGGATTAATCTCCCTCTCCTTTATGCATTTGGCTCAACTCCGAAACAACTGGAGAATATTGCCTTGAATCCATCAGGATCAGCAAATCTCCACAGCAACAAGGTGGAAGGACAAAACAAGAAGCCAAGTGGGTGCCTCCTGCATGACACCCTGAAGGTGATTTTGTGTCAGGACCCTGACGTGGTTTCAAACCCCACGACTCCCCCTTGGGAGCAATGTCACTTTTTATTTCAAGGACTTCAGACCCAGGAAAACAGAGAATTCTCCCACCAGTGTGACAATCCAGGTTCCAGAGAAACTGGTTACTAATTAGGACAAAAGAGTGTTGCAGCTTTCAGTCCAAAACTTTTAACCATAAAAGCTTCTTGGAAAGTTAAGCACAAAAAGTGCTTTACAGATGTCATGGCAAAATTCTAATCTCTTGTTGCCTGACATGAACTTGAGATAATTTTTCCTACTTCCCAAGCTTCCTCTGAGTGCGTGAGCAGTTCCCATCCCTTCAGCCACTTTGTGAAGGTGAAGAGCACTTTGTTCTGCTGATACAGGAAAGAAAGGAGTTTCAAGACTCAAAGTTCTGTGACTGGACCAGGATCTGCCACAGCCCTGCAAGGCTTTAGGTATTTGGGGGTAGAGAATTTGGGAGCAGAAACGCCCTACACCCCTAGGGGTTAAAGCAGAGGGGCAGCATCTTCTCTACCCTGGAAGATTCCCAGAAAGCCAGAGCAAGCCTGGACTGGGCAGGGAGCCCTTTATTGTTATCAGTGTTTTCGTACAGCCAGTTGCCAGGAGTGACAAAGCTCTGTTTTCCAGGAGCAAGTGTTCAAATCAGAAGCCCCAGGCCGGTGGTGCTGCGGAGCGAGGGCTCTGCCGCTGGGCGTCTCTTGGAGACACCCATTTCCCTACGACAACGCCGGAAAAAGGAACGGGCCACGTTCCCTGCCTTTGGATCAGATCCATTGCAGTTGCTACACACAGCATTCCTTTGCCATTTGGTAACTGACAAACACCAGGCTTATTAAAAAAGGGAAAAAAAACCGGACCCCGCTGTTGGGGGGAAAAACCCCCCGACCCCGCGGTGCTCCAGGTGGGGAGGCCTGGGCAGAGGGGGTCTGCTGGAATGAGAGGAGGAAAGAGAATCAGCAGCACAAGGGAGACATGAAGTTCCTGGCTGTCAAAACAAGGGCTGCTGCTCCACTTGACCACTTAACCAAACACTCCTGCAGGTGAAATGCTCCTGCACTTCTTGCCTGACCTCAGCTTCCCAAGATCCACAAATCTCTGGGGTTACACACCCCCACTCTGGGTTGTGCTCTCAGGTGATGCCCTGGAGCACAGCACCCCCCTCCCATCCAGATTTTATGTAAACAGCCCTGCTTTTGCAGGGGTTTCAGGAAAGCTGGAGACAGTCACGCTCCAGGACTCTCTGAAAGTTTAATTAAGTTGCAATGTCTTAAAACCACAATATGGGCACCGTGACTGTAAAGTTCAAAAGGTAAACAGGGAAGCACACACAGAATGCTTCCAACAGCTTTTCCAGAAATAACCACTGGGAGAAACCTGGGTGAGACACTTTGCACTTCAAAATTCTCAATTATCATCTCAGTATTTCAATGCACTTCTTGAAGAACCACACACAACACAAACCAAGCTGATACCACTTGCATTGGGTATGTGAATCATGCCTGGATTCAGGGGTTGGGAAATTGGGATGCAGACGTGACCCAAGGCCACACAGCAGGTGCTGAAAGGGAACCAGAGAGCCCTGACTAAAGCCTGGCTGTGCCTCAACTGAGCCACATTCCTGGGATCCAACACAGACAAACCCCATCCTCCAAATCCAGAGGGGCTGGGAGAGAGGAGCTCAAAAGCGGTGATTAATAGGAGGCTTAGCAAGGCAGAAGTTAAAATAGGGACACTGTGCCTTCTCAGTGTGCAAGTTCCAACAAAAAACTTCCTCTTCCAGCCGCTTGCTGACGTGTAGGATTACCCAATTTTCTCTCATCACCTCAAAGCTTGGCCCAGCATTCTCACTGCTCTTAAGATGAAATGTAAATGAATGCTTAAGCTCCCAGCATCAGCACAGCCACAGATATTAAAAGGCTGAATTTAGGCCACTTTGGCCAAGGCTGAATCACTCCCCACAGAACATCCATTCTTTAATTCAGGAGGAGAAACATTTTTAGGGGGAAGCAATCTGAGAGCTGGATAACTCGAGAGTCACATGGTTTGTTAAATCACTGCCCCAGATTGGAGCTGAGCAGCACCAAGAGGTTTATATAATTTATATACTTTCTATATTATGGTGCTCTTCATGGAACAACTGGAGTTTTGAACTGGTGCCATCAATGCACAGATTGAGGCCTTAGAAAAGGAAGATATTTAGAACACTTAATAACCCACCAGGCTAAACGTGGTGTTTACAAACTGATTAAGGAGCCGACACTGGGATGAGCTGAGCCAGGCAAGTCAATAAAGACTGGAAGCTCTAAAATAATTTGGGAATTGTTGGAGGAAACAGCTTTTGCTTGGATGTGACAGCAGGGACATAGAGAGTCAGCAGCCTCCCAAAATGCATCAAGACAGAATTTGGGATGTTGTCTTTGACATACTTCCCATCAAATTTCTTAATGGCTTAATCCATTAGTAGCTGGAGAGAAATTCCACATGCACTGATACCCAGAGGACTTTACAAATATTTTACTAAACCTAAGAACTTTTCCAGGCACTTGGAGCGTTTTGTGCTTTGTCAATACTTTGAAGAGTTAAAGCAGTAGATGAGATTTGGAGAGATCCAACAAAACCCTTCTGCTTATTTACTTGAACTGTTCCTCTTTTTCTTCACTAAACATAAACCCCACATTCATATTATGAGACATCAAAGAAGAAATATATAAATAAAGGGTTACCTGAAATAATAAATAAAATTGCTTAATTTTTTTCCTTATCTAAGAATTTTTATTCCATTATGAGATATAGTGGTTTAATGAAGAAGAATAACAAAAAAGCACCTTCAAGCTTGCACTTGATCACAGCAAGATGTTTGTAGCAATTACTATTTTTCTAACTGCAAATAGTCATTGCGAAACACACATGTTGACAATCTGAAATTAAAACATATTTTTTAGAAATTTTAAGAAAAATAAATAGTATTTTCTATGAACTAGAAAACATTTCCTAATTAGCATTAGCCTTTGACTACCTTGTAGTACAGAAACTTTCTTCTACTCCCAAGCTTAGATATTTCTTTATAAAAAAGTATTGAGAATAAATAATTTTCTTTCAAGTATTGAAGCACTGAGTGACATTTGAATTCTTCAATATTCTGGAAAACAGGATTTTAGGGCAGACAATATTTTTGATCTTCCCTTCATTTGCTAAAAAACAACCTGTACCACACAGGTGACACAGGATCAGTGTTACCCTGAGCTGGGTTGGATTCTGCTGTCAAAAACACGTCCCAGCACCTGGAAAAATTGAGCTCCTGGTGAAACAGAGCAGGTTTAAAATAAACCCCAGTAAACCAGGAATAATAAAGGATTAAACCTTGAATGCCGTGGACAGCCACACTTCTCACCCTCTGTCCACTCTACTACCCATGGTGAAATCACCCCTGATCCTGACTTTTCGTGGGAGCTGAAAGTTTATCCAGCAGATGTTGGTTTTTAACTCCAGCTGATGTCGCTGCAAGGTGGCCACCAAACTGTCCCAGGAGTTCTGGATCCTGAGGGACTCCAGCATTTTCCACCAGCATCATCGAGGCAGAACCTTCTGGAGGTTCGTCCCAGGATATGATAAAAGATTTCTGAGGAATTACCACAGACAGCAGCATCTCCTGCTCCTAAACCAGACCAACCTCCAGCCTGTCCTCACCGACACCCTCTGGGTTTGTAGCGCTGCGAGTCTGCAAACCCAAACACCTGAGGGCACAACCAGCTGTCCCCAAGGGGAAAAGGGACAAACTCCACACCACAGATGGATTCACATCCCTTAATCCAGTGCAGGGAAGAGTTCAGACCCTGCTGCCCGAGTGGAAATTTTGGAATCTGTTCAGTAGAGTATCCAGATTCTCTCCAAATCAGCAAAACTCTTGAACTCCCCTTGGCTGCCTTTTCTGTGGCCGATTTCGGTTGTTATCATGGAATGGGTTGGGTGGGAAGGGACCTTGAAGACCATCCAGTTCCACCCTCTGCCATGGGCAGGGACACCTTCCACTAGCCCAGGTTGCTCCAAGCCCCGTCCAGCCTGGCCTTGGACACTTCCAGGGATCCAAGGGCAGCCACAGCTTCTCTGGGCACCCTGTGCCAGGGCCTCACCACCCTCAAGCCAACAATTCCTTCCCAATATCCCATCTAACCCTGCCCTCTGGCAGTGGGAAGCCATTCCCTGTGTCCTGTCCCTCCATCCCTTGTCCCAAGTCCCTCTCCAGCTCTCCTGGAGTCCCTTTAGGCCCTGGAAGGGGCTCTGAGGTCTCCCTGGATCCTTCTCTTCTCCAGGTGAACACCCCCAGCTCTCCCAGCCTGGCTCCAGAGCAGAGGGGCTCCAGCCCTGGGAGCATCCTTGTGATTCTAACATTCTAACAGGTCCGCAAGTCCTTGCTCTCTCCTCTCAAGAAATCAAAATTGGACAATTTTCATCCTTAACACCAAATCTGAGGCCCTTCCCACAGAGTATTCCGAGATGGAGGACAGCAATTCCTCATCACCAGGATCTTGACAAGGGACACATCATTTTAAAGCTGATGCTAAAGCCACCCGAGCACAGAAGGCACCAACTCTCCCCCTGCACGATTTGTCTTCCCCATCATCCTCTTCCTCTCTCCTCAGCTGAGGGATACACACAGTTATTAAGAGATGGTCACATTAATGACATTAATCAGCACTTTTGTCACATTTGTCCCTCTCCCTATGGCAACACCGTAATTATTCAAAGGAAACGTGCTGGGATTGATGGTGGTTTGCAGAGTGAGGCTGCAGACGTAGTGAAAAACAGACACTGGATTTCTTAACCTTGTCTCAACCTTGGGAAAACTCAAATAAGCCCAAACTAAGTTCAAATGGCCACGTTTGCAAACATGTCAGGCAGCTGGAGGGAGCTCAGAGAGAGGAGGGACCAGTTTGGACACTGGTGGGGAACTTTACCACCAAGTCACTCTCCAGCACCAGGTATTCCTCCTGA
The DNA here is from genome assembly GCA_013400235.1 of Oriolus oriolus. Taxonomy (NCBI): domain Eukaryota; kingdom Metazoa; phylum Chordata; class Aves; order Passeriformes; family Corvidae; genus Oriolus; species Oriolus oriolus. Next base: position 425,170 of record VXBT01000691.1, read on the forward strand.
CTGGAGAGTTAAAAAAGCCAACAGTCACAGCCAGAGAAAGAACAATCCAGCAAAGAAGCTGAAATACAGGACTGGAAGTGGAAAAGCTTGTTTCTTTAGATTTTAAGCACTTTCTCAGGCTGAATCATTTCTTTTGCTCCAGCTTCTGGTTTGTTTAACCCATCTGAACCAACCAGCAGTTTCATAACCAGTTTGATGAGCCAAAATTCAGAAGACACCCTTGGAGGAAGGTTAGGCACCCTTTAGTGACACTAAGTCAGCAAAAATCAGGTTGCTGTGAACACCCAGTCCTTGCAGGCTGCTTGAGTAGATCCAGCTGCCACCTTAGAGGTAATAAAATGTATCCTAACCCCTGGTTTCTGAGAGAGAACAAGCTGCTGTTTCCCTCTCATTCCCACAGCAGCATTATCCCTGCATGTGGTCAGCCCAAATCCCACTCCTCCAGACACCGGAATAAGCACACTCCCGCCCCAGGGAAAGCAGGGCAGGGAAGGAGACCAACTCATCACCAAGAACTTGCCCACCTGGCTTAAAAATCAACAGGAAGCCACCTGCTTAGTTCACACTTCCATATACAAATCCTGTTATGATAGGATCAAAAAAAAAAGGTACTTTTCCTTGTTTTGAACTGCTGTACTGGAATTTTTTTAAAATTTTTTTTTAAGGAAAGCTCTTTGATCAGACAAATATTTTTAAAAGGAAAAACAAAACAAGGCTAGTCTGTAAAGCTCAGGTCCGTGGCAAGGGCTGCCTGGAGGAAGGGATTACACAGGACAAAAATAAGGTGAGGTTTATTCCCTAGTAGCCAAACCCATATTCTTAGGAACTGGTGTGTTACTTTCTCACGTTATACACAGTTAAATAAGAAAAGAAAAAGAAAAAAACAGAAAGACAATTGCAAGAAAAAAAGCACAGTTAGGATTTGTTTTGAGCATCCAGTTAAGCAGCCATGCCAAACATTGTTTTGTGGTTCCTTACATGATTCCACTGCTTTAACCCAATTTACCCCACGGATAAGCGTTTCTAGATCACATTTTTATGCAGTTTAATTTAGAGCTGGATTTCCTCCCTCCCCTTTTCATTTTCTTGTTTTCCCCCCTCTTTTTTTCTTTAAATCTCATTGAAGAGTCTCACTGGAGAACCACCTTCGCAGGACAATGTGTTATAAAATATACAGATGACAAGGTCCAGCAGAGAGATACCAAAAGCCAATAGGAAATCAGGTCAGTTAAAGCCTTTTACCAACACAGACCTGCCTCTTACTCCACAGATTTTCCCTAATTATTTCATCAGACCCATTTATGGATCTAATTTTTGTCCATGCAGTGCCTGAGGACTGGATATGACCAACTGAGCAGCCTCAGGGTATTTAAATGGCAAAAGCAATTGAGCCATCCTGATTTCAGACCCACTCAATCTCAACACAAAGCCACATCAATGATTTCCTCTTTTTGAGAGGGGGAAAAAAATTCTTGAGGCTTTTTTTTTCTTCCAGTTCTGAAAACAGAAGAACTCGGGTCGTGACAAAGTTCTGATTGGCCTTTTCCTCTTGCAAACTTCCACAGCCTAAAAGCTCCCACAATGCAAAAGAAAAGCAAAGGCAGCAAAAATCCGCCTCCAAAAAACGCAGCACAGCTTTCATACCAAGTGTAGTTAAAAAATGACTAAGTTTTCTTGATATATGAATTTGTGGGTAAACCATTTATCAATGACCTGTTTACCTGTGCAGCAGAGTCCCTCAAGCCGAGGGCCATGTCATTCCCCTTTGACTGATTAATTAGCCAATCAAGGGATATTTTTCACTGTGAGGCAGGATGGGTTATCCCAGCTAATGCCTGGTCTCTAATGGTAACACATTAAAGCCAACTCGGCTCTTTAAGCCTCTGGAAGTGACCAAAAGGGAAGGAGAGAAGATAAATCAAAAAGAGCTCCCCCCAGTTTCATTTCTGCTCCTTAACAACCCCCCCAAGGAACAAATGTGGAGGCAAGACTCTTCTCCCATGAAGAGAGGAAGAAAAAGCACCTTTTCTTCCAGACTGGGAAATATCTTCTCCTCTCCCTCTTTCCTGGTATCTGAACAGCAATAATTTATCCTCCTGTTGATTAACAAGGTGCTTATAGAATAGGCAACAAAACATCAATACTTCGCTCTTCCTCCTTTTTATCAAAAGCCCAACTAGGACAGAATGCTGGGTGAAGGAATTCTTCCTGGTGTTCCTGAAACAATCTCATCTGCATGGAGAAATATTAAAAATATGGCCCAAATTAACACCTTGAGCCTAATTAATTTTCTGACTTGCTATGTAGGATGTTGCAAGCTACCAGCTCAAAGCAACAGGGCTTTAGATCCACTTTCCATGGGTCTGTGCTGCGAGATTTGCTCTACCTGTACCACCTGTGCAGGGGGTTGGAACTGGGTGAGCTTTAAGGTCCCTTCCAACCCAAACCTTTCTGTGGTTCTATGATTTAGCCCTTCAGCTGCACTGCCCTGTTGTTCTCCTTGTGACTTTGTGTCACCAGCCTGTCCTGACGGCTCCTCAGGCACAAGCAAAGGCCTTGTACTGCTCACTGCTGGCAGAATTTGGGCTTTGGGTTGGTTTTTTCTCTTCTTTTTGACCCTTCTGGCTGTGAGAGCCCACGGTGGCATGCAGAGCAGAACTGGAGAGGCCAAAGAAGTTCCTGGAGTGCTACAGAGCCTGTAAAAATCCCTTGAAAATAATCGCAGAAATCACAGAATGGTTTGGGTTGGAAGGGACCTTAAAGCTCATCCCATTCCACCGTTTTCCATGGGCAGGGACACCTTCCAGGGATCCAGGGGCAGCCACAGCTTCTCTGGGCACCCTGTGCCAGGGCCTCCCCACTCTCACAGGGAACAACTTTTTCCTCATGTCTCATCTGAACCGCCCCTGCCTCATCTCAAGACCCTTCCCCCTTGCCCTACCACTTGAGACTAAACTTCTGAAGCAAGATAAACATGTTGGTGAAAGCAGCAGAGATTTCAAAGATATTAAGACTCTAAAATATTTCATAGCTGGACTGGGAAGGCCAACAGATCCATGGACATGGATCAGGGATTCCAGCACGAGCTCATCTCCTTTAGCCACACAGAATCCAAGCACAACACAACCACAGGAATCCAACTTCAGTACTGGAGCCGCTCACATAATGCCTTTTCGGAGATGTCTGACTGAAACTGATCCTTCTCTGCCCATCCCAACGGGTGTAAAAGTGTTAAACTCATCTTTTTTCTCGGTGTCACTCACTGAGGAGCTGCGATTTCCCTCAGGAGACTCCTCCAGTGCCCCGCAGACATCACTGTGAGGAAGCCTGCTGAAGAGTAAGTCTGTGTCTTCCTCTTTCTAATTGAAGTTCTCACCCCCCAGTCCCATTCCTGGCTTTTGCCTACTCTGATTACTGTCCCTTCCCTTCCTCTGCTCCTCCCTCCCCGCGACCCCCAGATATTTATAGGCAGAGAGGTCATCTTTTTTCTGCCTCCTTTCTGAGATGAACGTATCCAGTTCCTCCACTCTCTCCTTCTAGGACATGCCCTCTAACCCTGTCTCCCATTTTACTAAATCCTTTTGGACTCTCTCCAGGTTTTTGATGTCTTTTTTTTTTTTTCTGTTCTGCTTCTGAGTCCCAAATACCCTGTTCTAACTGTGGTCTCCAAAGCAGAACGGTGAAAAATCTGTGTTAATTTGTAACTCATTTTTCTCTTCTGCAGGTTTTTTTTTTCTTCCCTTTTTTTCTTCAATTTTTAGCATTGCCAAAAAAGGCAGCAGCAAATTAATTTACGTGCTAACCCTGCAACAAATTTGGTCACAGGTAAAAAAAAACCCTAAGATTAAACTTGCAACTTGCCTAAAAGTCACAATTGTGAACCCCACAAACACCACTATCATGACTGGTAGTTTGGAGAGAGAAAGTCGAGGTGCAGGGAATGATATCAGCTCACCCACAACTTCAGGGAGCCCATGGCAGAGCCAGACTTTAATGGATTTTCAGCTATGTCCCTTAAGATTAGCCAACATGCTTTTCTGATAAGTGCTGGGAAATATAAGTCAGTTGAGGAAGTTCTGCAAAATGTGTCAGAAGACAATTTCCTGATTAAAAAACAAAACAAAAAAAAAAGTGAAAAAGCACCAGGGGTGGACAGTTCCATTTCTAATGCCTAACAAGGAAGAAATCACCGCAAGCCCGAGACTTTCGGGCTACTTGGATTGGGTGCCTTAAGGGAACTTACGCAGGTTTTACATCCAAGTTACACAAATTTGGAGGAAGCAGATTACTCATGGAGCGGCCTGAGCCATGGATGTGAGATGGATGCAAAACACTCAGGTTTTTATGCATCTCCAACAGGGTTTGAGCAAACCAGAGCAGCTCCCCCAGCCCCCAGAGCGAAATCAGTGCCAGAATCATGTTGTTCAGCAACCAAGTTGGGACCGTCTGCAACTCATTCCCAAATCCTCAGCCTCACTCAGGAGCATTTTCTCCAGTGATAAGGCTTCATCAGGAAACACAGCTGGATGGAGGAAGGAAATTCTGAGAAGCAAAAAAAATAGTGGGGGTTCCAGGAAGTTCAACCAGATAGGAACTAATGGAATTTGTTTTTCTGTCTCCCCAGCTCCCAGTGTTCCTAAGCAAGCGAGAAAATCACAGGGAAAGTGGGGGCAAAAAACAAGTCTGGCAGAACTTACCCTGCAAAACAGGTCCTCACTGCAGGTCTCCAGAGAGCATCATAATTACAATTCAATATTTTCGATCACTTGCTCTCCCTGGGAAAAACTGCAGACGTTTTCAATTTAGGTCCACTCTGAAGCCCAGCCATTGTTTTCTTCACCACCTCGTTTTTTTGACTTGTATTTTTTTGTTGTTGTTTTAAACAAAGGTCCCTGTGTAGTTTATTAAGGAGGTTTGAGTTGGACACATGATTTATCAAAAATAATTTAAAACAAGGACGGCTATGTTGAACATTCAGGAGAATTAAAGGTTGCAAGTGCCTCTGATTAGTAACACATATCCCAGAACCATCAAAACAACAGTATTGTAGTTTTATTACTTCTAGAGAAACTCCTTTCGACCCTCAGGGGCAAACAGCATTTCCTTCCACATCCTTTGCAATTCCCCTCTTTTGCAATCTTTACAATCCTCTGGCCAACTCCCTCTTCCTTTGATAAGGTAGATAATCCAAGTTTCAACATTCCCCACTTACTGCTGCAGAGCTGGTGCGGAACAAGAGAAAGGATCCATTACCAGATCAGTCCTTGGCCACTGAGACAGCTAAAAAGTGAGACTGAGATCAGCCCCAGAGTTAAGACAGCTCAGATTAAGCTCGTGCAGAGCACCTCCTGCCAAAGGCTCCTGCACAGGTCAGGATCACAGAATGATTGCTAATGCCCACACTGGAAAAGAGTGGACAGGACTAACGGGAACAGCGACACACTGATCTGCTGAGACACTGTTCATCACTGCAGCAGTTCAGGGGTGACAGATTTTTGAGCCAGGATTATCTTGCTGGTGCAGGGCCCATCACTGAGCCTTGAGTCCTCCCGCTGACTCCTCTTGGACCATAAGCACAGATGGAATTCCCTGTGTTTTGCTTTTTTCCTCCCTTTTCCTAACTTCTAAAGGCAGTTTAGTGTGACACCAGCCAACTAGCCAGACCTAGTGCAACAGTGGGGAAGTTTAGATTGGACTTAGGAGAAATTTCTTCATGGAAAGGGTTGTCTGGCACTGGAACAGGCTGCTCAGGGAACTGGAGGAGCCACCATCCCTGGAAGTGTTCAAGAAACATGTGGCTCTAGCAGCTGAGGACATGGTTTAGCGGTGAACAGGCTTGGAGCTGCTGATTGAAAAGGTCTTTTCCAACCTTAACAATTCCATGATTCTGTGATCTCTTCTGCCCTTCTCCTCCTCCTGAAATTTCGTCACAGGCTTAAACTGGAGGCTTGAAGGAAGGCTGATAATCAAAACTCTGGACAAACTCCTGAAGAAGTTGCCATATCTGACCCTGCTCTGTGCAGGGCGATTCCTCTGGAGACCTCCAGGTCTCCTCCTACCTCAGCAATTCTGTGATTCTATGAAAAGCAGTTCCTGCATCTTCCCATGAAGCTACACTCCCGTTTTTCTGATCCCAGACTGAAACAAATAGAAATGAGGGAAAAAGAATTAAGCTGAAAATCTTTGTCAGAAGATCAGGAGTGGAAGGGGAGGTCTCTTGGGGGCTGGTCGGTCATTCAGTGCACATCAAACATGTGCTGAATGCTTCTCCAACTGCACCTCTGAAAACGGGGGAGGGAGATGACACCTCAGAAAAAGCCTCAGAGACAGGACTTCAAGCATAGAATCATGGAATGGCCTGGGTTGGAAGGGACCTTAAAGATCATCCAGTGCCACCCCCTGCCACGGTCAGGGACACCTTCCACTATCCCAGGCTGCTCCAAGCCCTGTCCAGTCTGGCCTTGGACACTTCCAGGGATCCAGGGGCAGTCACAGCTTCTCTGGGCACCCTGTGCCAGGGCCTCCCCACCCTCACAGGGAAGAATTCCTTCCCAATATCCCATCTAACCCCGTCTTCTGTCAGTTTGAAGCCATTCCCCCTTGTCCTCCAGGCCCTTGTAAATGGTCTCTCTCCATCTTTCTTGTAGCTCCTTTCAGATATTGGGAGGCCACAATTAGGTCACCTCAAAGCCCTCTTTTCCAGGCTGAACAATCCCAATTCCCTCAGCCTTTCCTCACAGCAGAGCTGCTCCATCTCTCTGATCATCCCGGTGCCTCCTCTGGACTTGCTCCAGCAGCTCCATGCTCTCCTTGTGCAGAATCCACCCATTCCCTGCTGCCCACCGAGGGTTTCTGGGTGGGGTCAGGTCCAGCTCTCACCCCCCAGCACCCCCAAGTCCTTCTCCCAGGGCTGCTCCATCCCTTCACCCCCAGCCTGGATAGATCCCGGGGGCTGCTCCAACCCAGATGCAGCACCAGCGCTTGGTCTTGTCAAATCCATGAGATTCCCATCACTGCTGCAACTTTTCCGGGATCAGCGGAGTTACTTCCATGTCTCATCTCCATTGCAATCACAGCAGGGAACCTGCAATCAGATCCACTGACAGGAGCAGTTCTGGTTCCTATGGAGGCATGGAAGTCCTCATCCTGTGAACAGGGAAACCAGCCCAGGGTTGTAGGAGCTGAAATTAGAAGGGAACTGGAGCCTACCAAAACCTGGAGGCAAACCCAGGGCTCTGCTGGGCACCAGGGCTCTTCCTACATCATCTCCATGCAGGAACAACTCCCTTCCAGGAGAATGGCAGCACTTTCCCGCTCCTGCAGTGACCTCTGTGCCACAGCAGGGAAATGCCCAGAGCTTGGGGATTTCAATCCAGAATGCAAACACAGAGAATTCCTCAGGAGCAAAGCCTCAGGGGCACTTCCCTTTGTGCCACCTTAAGGACCAGGCTCCGGAACATGATGGAAAGGGATCGTAAGAGTTCATGGGTGCAGTGAAACGCAATTGCTCAGAGCTGGAGGGCCTGAGCAACGCACTTTTGTTCTGTGCAAACTCCACAGATCTCTGATCCATGAAGAGAAGGAGAAGGGGGAGCTGGGGGAAGCAATTGTGCTGCCTCTGGCTTCCTCTCCCTGTGGCTGCTCAGCAGCAGCCAGAAGACAACAGTGCAGCTTCAAGTTCTGTTCTCTCCTGCCTGGATTTGCATGTGGAAATTTGGGTGCTTAGGAGGGAACAGTCTGTGACTTTTCTGCCAGAAGCTTGAACCATTTCAGGGAATCTGCACAGCAGCCATCAGCCAACCACTGCATCTGTCAAGGGACTGGCAAAAACATGCACGAACTTAAACACCTTTCATAAAATCCATGTGATCTGCAGTGTTTATCCACAAAAGAGCAAATGTTCTGCAGGAAGAAGTCCCAGAAGAAGCAACTTTCCAACCCTGAATTTCAAAAGATGCAGAACACACAGAGAAAAAGAGACCAACCACTTGACACAAGACAAGGGTGGGCAAAATCTGTTCCCTCAACCCCAGCAGTGCTGAGTTGCTTTAAATCCCAGTTTGTCCTGCTTCCCAGTGATCTGACAGCAAGGGAGCCAAGGAGCAGATCCATGGCATACTCAGGTGATCAGAACCAACAGGGCTCCCTGGTACAAGTTTACCCACAGGATTTCAGAGCTCCAACAGCTCTCACAGACTACAAGTTCCCAAATCCTTGTTTCAGCTCCCAGTGACCTGCAGTGAAGTCCCACAACAATTTCCAAGAGCACAAGGAGCAAGGTGTCAAACACTACGGAAATTTCCACTCAATTTCCACTCAACTCAAGTCCCGTTCTTCCCTTAAAACCAGAGATTTCCAAGAACTTGGAACCAACAGGGCAATTCCTGCAACACATTCATTTGTGCTTTTCCAGATGTTATTTTTTCCAAAGAATTTTTCTGGATATGTTGGTCATGTCACAGTTATTTTATCCACTGATAGAGCACATCTGTGCTCTGCAAGAGCAAAATGCTAATGAACACATAAATAAAATAAAAGAAGGTCCAAACCTTGATCTCATTACACAAAGTCAGGGGAAGGGTCTCATCAAATATTTATCACTGTTCAGGCCACCTCTGAATCCTTTGCAGCTGCTCAGCCTTTCCCATTTTTTGTGAAAACAAGGGCAGTTTGTGGAGATTGCCCAGTTGTTACTGAATGTCCAATTTTATTTTGGATATTTATGGATCTTTCACAGAATCATTTAGGTTGGAAAAGACCTCTGAGAGCATCGAGTCCAAGCAGGTCAAGAAAAATTCTTCTTTGTGATGTACATTTCCTTACAAAAAATTAAAATACTGGAGTTCCCTAACTCTAAAGAAGTTACATCCCAATAATCCACAAAAAACAAGGATTAAATTTACTCTTATTCCCTCACAGTTCAAGCACAGCCCTTCAAGTAGAACAAACACATTGGCAGAAGACATTTGGATGTTTTGTTTAAGGGATAATAAACAATCAAACAAGAGAAAGGAGAAGATTCTTGTTTACCTGGGTCTTGGCACTCTTCTGTCTTCTCCCAAAAATGCAGGACAGGTCCTGTTCAGTGCGTGACGAGAGATCCTTACCTGGAAGGGGTAAAGAGAGGGGAAAAAACCCAAACTTTCACATCTGAGGATGCATTCTGGTAACAGTGTGACCCACAGACAGAGAGGAATTGCTCTTGGAGGTCAACAAAAATCAGGAAGTCCAGGTTGGATGGGGATTGGAGCAACCTGGGGTAGGGGAAGCTGTCCCTGCCCACGGCAGGGGGTTGGAATCAGATGAGCTTTGAGGTCCTTTCCAACCCAAACCGTGCTGTGGTTCTGTGCTAAAGCCACTGAACGAAGATACACATGAGGAAATGTGTGTATGCACTGGGATCTGTGGATTCTCACGAGGATTCCCCAGTTCTGACAGAATTAGGGTGTTACAGCTCCTCCACACAATGACAAAAAATCCATTTTTACTCAGTGGGGACTTTTCTTCGATTTCTGATTTAGCTTCTGAAAAGCAAACCCTGCACCTCTGCCACACACTGGATTGTTCCAGCTCAAAACCACTTCATGGGTGAAGCAAAGATTTCCACGAGGTCCATTATTCCCATCTGATTGTTGTGTGGAGAGCTGGATGTCAGACATGGAGCAGGGAGGGGGAAGCAGGAGGGTGTGATCTGAGACTCAGAGATACAGGCAAAGGTTTAGCCAGTTCCACAGTGCAGAAGCTGTTGAGTTGTCCACTGCTTCTGTCAGAAAATTCTTTTGGAAAGGTCAACAAAACTGAAGAAACAAAATTAGCCCAGACATGTCAACTTGTTAAGAGTCTTCTGGGGTCTTAAATCACTCAATCTTCTGATTCCAAAATCACTGACCTCAAAATGAATCTTGTAATGGCCAAAAAAAGCCAAAACAAAAATCCCCAAATCTGTTTCTTTTTCTTGGGATCCTTAACTGCCCCCAGAGGGTAAAGAGACACATGAGTCTAGAGGAGCAACTGTTCCCCAGCCTCCTGCTGCCTCACTGCACAGCCTCTAAACGGCTTTGTCCAAACAAGCTGGATGAGACTGGGTCTGTTTTCAGCTTTATCTTAACCAAGGCTTAGAATCTGTGACACCTAAAATCCTCCTGCTCCCCTTTTTTAGGCTACGCTTCCTTTCCGTGCCTCCCCCTGGATGCATCCCCCCATTCCTTCCCTCTCACAAAACCAACTCAGCTGACAGCCCAAACCCCCTGCAGCACCACAGGGGAGCAGCTACCAGAAAAGCAGCTGAAATCAGCGTTTTAATCTGAGGTTGGGGTGTATTTCCCAGATCCAGGGGTGGCTGTTCCTCCAGCAGCGAGGCTCCAAACCGGCCCCGGGAGCGGAAGCCGCATTCGGTGCCGTCGCTGTTCCCTTCTCCCGCTTTTGTGTGAGCTTGTCTTGTTTAGTCTGAAAGGAAGCAGGACTGGACTTCAACAACAAGGGCCACGACAGCATGAGCCTTTCTCAAATAACTTTTCCTCTTTCCCTGAAAAAGGATGATTTCCCTGTGTCAGGCCACAGAGGGTTCAAGCAAATGAGGGGCTGCCTTGTGGAAACGTGACCAAACAAATCAGGGATATTGGGAATATGAAAGCCTTGAGCTGTATTTTACATGCTCAAAAGACGCTTCTTTTTTCCTCTATATTTAGTAAAAGGTTAAATCCAAATCAAAATAAATCCTCTTTGCTACTACCTCAAGCAGGCCATGGCCTCTGCACTTGCAAGCCCTGAACCAATTTAATTGTTTAATGTCATAAAGTGGCAGGCTCATGTTAACAGCTTGGACTTCAAGGTCGAATTAGTCCACCAAAAATCCCAAACCCCGATATGAAAATTTGGCCTCCATTCAGATATCAATTAGCTCTGTTTTAGCAGAGGCATTTGCTGTCAGAAAACATTACACAGAGCTTTCAGTTTAATAAATCAGCCATTAGTGGAAACCGATCCTACCCATGCCCTGCAACAGGCACACACACCGTGTGAAAGGGGAACAGAAGAACAGGGACAGGACTGAACAACTGTCAAGGGCCAGAACCCGGCCTGACTCAAATAATGTCATCACTCTAAGAAAGAAAGAAATTACCAAACTCCCTAAGTTCTTGACAGTTTTTCTGGCTACCAAGCGCTGCCCTAATTTATCCCGTAAAGTACCTGGTCGATGTAAGAGGGCTTTCCTCTTCCTTCATGCAGGTTTAATCCGATCCTTGATCTCATCCACATGATCCCTGAGCAGGGGTTACTGGGGATTGCAGGGGTTAGTGCCTCGCAGATGCCTCAGTCACCCCCATCTCACCTCTGCCTCCTGCTGCCATCCCTGCCCACGCCCCGACCGCTTGGAATATTTGCTGCTCCTTTCTTCAGCTCCTTCACTTAGGAATTGCTTTATTCCCAACATCAGCCTAAGGCCATCCAAAATTGCCCAAAATAAAGAGGAACAGCACATTAAAGCTTTAAGCAAGTTCCTGCAGGGGGTGTTTCTAAACCCAGGTTTTACTTGCCAAATTTAGACTCCAAAAGGCAACAGATCGCCTTGAGCAGGGTTTGCTCTAATCTTGGCCAGGGCTTATGAAACAACAAGACTCCTCTTACCTTTGGCAAACTTCATGTAATGGACACGTTTCTTGGAAGACTTGGATTTTTCTTCGAGGCTGAATGTCTTTTTCTGCTTTTTCACTGAGGACTCTAAAAAAAGAAAAAACCCAAGCAAACAGGTTCCAGCTCTGTTAGAGGCACTTTAACCACCAAATTCAAACATTGGTGTTTTCAACTTTCTCTCTCAAAATCCAGTCAACAACGTATCATAAAATATTATTGAAGGAAGCACTCTAAGTTTTGTCTGAAATATGTCAACACTTGATTTTTTTTTTTGCCCCATCCCCTTTCTTTCTCGTTTCCAATCCAATGTAATTTGAAAAGGCAGATACATGTACTCCAGGTCAAAGGCAAATCCATCTCTGTGGTTAGAAAATAATAACAGTGCTGTTTTTCACAGAGTATCTCCAGCACCAGAGCCTGAGAAAGATGTAAAAAATAGTAGGAAATAAAATACTGAATCTGACTGAGCAAAAAGAAAAAGGGGGGGAAAAAACCCCACAGGATTTTAATTTCCAACCCTACACAAAATACCTTTATTTGGACATAAGCTGATACATCTGTGTAAGGAAACTGAATGGTGACAAAGCTTTTCTGTCCCTGAGGCCAGCTAGAACAAATTGCCACATCCCTATTATCTCATTTTCCAGGCTTCCAGAAGAGGGACTGCACCTAAACTGTCCTCTGGGAATGGTCTCTGGGGCTGGCTCAGTCCCAGAGTCACTCAGGAGTACTTTAGGAGACTGTGAGCAGGTTCAAGCCACGTGAAGGATTAACCTCACTATTTAACAGCACAGAGATCACGTTCCTGTGCTGTGACAGGTTATTTTAGGGGTACAAATGTTCTCTTTGCAGCCACAGAGCCTGTTAATTTACAAAACATTGCCAGAAAGAGAGAATTAACCTGCTGTACGGTTAATTACTGCCTTTCTAGTCCTGAAAAGAGGCACCACAGGAGTGTCTGCTCTGTAACTCCAGAGAAGGTGACTCCGGTGAGATGTTTTTTTCCTCCCAGTGGGATGGGTAGGGAAATCAGCCCATACCCCGAGGGCAAAGTTGAGTCATTTTTTTAATATGATCCCACCCTGGAAAGCTCTGCAGCCCAAGCTTTTCTGACACTGGAATTCCAGCACTTCGCTGTTTGAGAGGCAGTGCCACCTGATGACAGAATCCCTGAGCTAAAAGTGAAACCCTCAGCCTGCAGTGGGAGAGCTGAGAGCCAGCAAGCTGAGATCCATTCTCTCACTCACACATTACGCCCTAACGGGAAGAGAAAGGACCAGCAAATCAGTTTTTAACAAAAAATCATCAATAAAAGGGTCTGTGGGGAAAGCAAGGATCACAACTATAATATCCTGACAGAGATGCAGCACTTTGAGCCCGGTTTCCAAACTCAGGGTAGCAAAAGGAGCATTACACAGCAAAGGTAATCCACAGAGCTTCTTCCTCCACGTTATTCCTACAGGGAAAGGGGCAGCAGCGCCGCCTCGTGCCTGCAGGGAGGAATTTCACTATGGAATGTGCCGGCGCTTGCAGTGGGCAGGGAAATACATCCCTGTGTCTTCCAGGGACTGGAAAATCCTCTGACAAACTGAGCAAGCGCTGCAGGAATATTAATGTGCTTTTCAAAGCAACTTAGCCAGGGCACTAAAGCCACCAAAGTGGCATTTCGGCAGCAAATCTGACCGAGGTGGATGTGCCAAAGCACAGGCAGGGCGCTGTTCCCACATTTTATCAATGGGAAAGGGACAGTCATCATCACTGAGGATCCCAGCAAAAAAGCCAGGAATTACAGAATGGTTTGGGTGGGAAAAGACCACATAGTCCCAAACCCTTCCACTATCCCAGGTTGCTCCAAGCCCTGTCCAATCTGGCCTTGGACACTTCCAAGGATGCAGCAGCCACAGCTTCTCTGGGCACCCTGTGCCAGGGCTTCACCACCAGTAGATAAATTTCCTCCTAACATTTAATCTAATCTAAACCTGCCCTCACTGGGTGCTCAGCTGGGAAAAAAAAAAAGAGGAAAAGAAAGCTAAAACTACAGACACTGAGGGTATTTGAATGTTGGCATCAACCCCCAGGGGTCCCTTCCTTTCCGACCTCTAATTGCAATCCAGCTCTGGCAACTGCACCAGTTCTTTAAGAACAATGAAGTTTTTCAGCTGACTTTTAATGCAGTTTGAAACTGGAGGATGGCCAATAATGTAACATTTGCTCCTGCAGCACAGCTGCAGGCAGAGTTTTTTCTGGATGAGTTCTGCCAGCTTCAACAATTGCCAAGAAGACAAGTTTCAGAGCGATGCCTTTCTGTAAATCACCAAATGTGACTCTGACCTGGAATTTTAGAGGTGCACCCAAATCTATTCTCAGTGATTGAAAACTTGTCCCAGCTCCTAAAAGCACCAAAAGAACTGAGTGAAACAGGGAGAAATGGGAGTTTTCAAGGGTCACTTTGCATCAGATGACCCAGGGAAGAGTGCAGAGCTCAGGACCAAGCCTTGCTCCCTGAACCTGCCTCTGCTGACTCACCATGGCCCTGGGCAAGTCATTTCAGCTCTCTGCTCATCAGTCTGCAGGCTTCCCACCAGCTACACCTCCCTGATCTTCCCAGGGCTCAAGTTGCAACTTGGGTATAAAGGGAGACAGGAACTTCTGGAATTTCCCCATGAAATGCTCTCCTACCTCTCGAGGAGCTCAGTGACAGCACCGAGTCCTGGGTGGCCTCATGATTCCACAAGGACGGCTTGCACAGCAGGTTATAAAAGGTGTTTTGAGGCACCAGGCTCAGAATTTTAATCCTAGCTCTCCAGGATTAGAATACTTCCTTGCTAACTGATTTTCCTCCTCTTCTTTCTACAATTTTTCTCCTAGAAAACCTTCAGTGCTCAAAGGTTAAGAACGAATGAACGAAGAGTTGTTAAATTCACTAAGCTGACAATGCTGCCCCAGCAGCACATGGACAGGCTGTGTCCAAACAGGAGCCCCTGGTTTAACAACACTCCAGAGAGGTGTTTAGATACAAAATCAGAGTTTAAACATGAGTTTAACTAAAGGAGATACGATAAACCATTTGATAAACCAATTCTTTCTCTAAGCTCACATCCACCACAACTTCCTAACTTCATTTTCACAAAGCAAGGTCAGCTGGTAAGAAGCTTTTCAAAAATAGAAGACTTTAAAAATAGCCCTTTTGGGAAAGTTTCCCCACTTGTGTGCTCAACACAAGGGCTACAAAAATCACTTTATACCACGCTCAAAGCAGAGATGCGGAACTCTGAGGCAAAAACTACAGAGCAGCTCTCCAAGGATAGGAAAAGGAGGTATTTAAGAAGCCACTGGAGCATGGAAGCCAAGTGTGACAGTTCATTAGCAAAAGGAAGGCAAAGCATTGCAGTGCTGAGTGATTATTGTGAGCCTTCAGACAGATTCTGGGTACTTTATAAAGAAATAAATCTTCCTGTAGGTACAGCCCAGGAAAAGTGTCCCAAATATTGTGATCCTGGATAAAATAAACAAGTTCAATATTTTATGTCTTCTTTCCTCAACAAAAAGCCTTTCTTTGAGTCCTGAGAGCAAAACTGATCCACTGAGATCTACAAATCCATGGCCACGGATGGCAACACATCCTTTGGCTCCCAGTAATTTTGGGGAAGAAGGGGGAGTTGTTAACCTTATTTGTTGCCCAAACTGGGCCTCAGCTACTAAGACACAGAATGGAAACTCTGCTGAGCTTCCAGCATCTGATTGAGCCAAGCATGAACCTACCTGTTTCGCCCTGTCCATGGCAGTTATTCAGCTCAGCCAGAAGCTTGTTGAAGTCATCCTGATGAGCAATCCAGTTGTCCTGTAAATATCACCCACATGAATACAAGGCAGAAGCCTTCAGAACTGACACAAGTTTTACTAAACCAGGTATTTAGACTCTTAGAAGTAAATTAAATGGATATATCCAATCGTTGTTGGTGGGAAGGACCCTGGGAAGCTCCACAGGTGGTAAAACCAACAACAGCTCCTACAGTCACCCCAAAGTGAAATTAAATTACCGGGGTTGTGTTGGAAAGTCCTAAACAATCCTGGTTTGGTATGTGCTACCACCAGCTGTGACAACAGATTTCACTAACATTCCACTCAAATAATTGTGCTTTTGCTGAAACAGGATCCATTCCCTGCCCTGGGTCTGGTGCTCACCTCGTGATTGATGGTAGCTCCTAATCCCAGCACGTCGTTTTTCACCTTAACCCTGATGTGTTCTGGATTTCCTTGTTCCTGAGCCCCAAGACCCTAAGGAGGATTTGAGGGTAAAAATGTAAGGATTTTACAGCAGCCATTAGAGCTTTTGGACTGTCAGATAGTTCACAAAGAAATACAGCAAGAAATCACAACTTCCTATTAATATGACTGCTCGTAGCTGAATTCATTCGCAGGCTTTACCACACAACACACAAAGTTCTCTAAATTCACTACTTAAGCCTCCAGCAAAGCATTATAACCACTAAAATAGCAACAACATTAAGTAGTTGGGTGATTAATCAGGAAGCCACCTGACATTCCTAAGCAAGCCCAAAGTATCTCCAGTTTTCAAACATGACACTACATAAGAAGAACACGCCTCTCCCCAAAATTCCCTCTGTCACTGGGAAGGGGAATGGGAGTAAGGCAGATCCACATGGAACACACAATCCAGACCAAATTTATATGGGAGGAGAGCAGGGAGGGGCAGGGGAGAAGCAAACTGGAGCCAGCAGAACATTCACAACTTCTTCCACCTCATTCATGCTCACAATTGGATGAAAATATTGGAGCAAACAACTTTGGGGTTGTTTAATATGAAGCAATATTCAGGTCCAGGGTTATCCTTCTCAACTGTATGAGCAAGGCTAAAAAATTAAAAGGCAAGGCTTTCGGTTTAAAACTTTGTTCCTGGTACTGAGCTGCTTTTTGCCTCATCTGTCACAAAACATCAGCCAAACACGTCAGAATTAATAAACGTGTATGTGGTGCTGCAGTGGAGGGAAGCCCTGCAGACACACCCTGGGACATCCAATACTTGAAGGGATGAGGCCTGTTTGGAAAAAGGCTGTGGCTATTACAAACAAAATAAGAGTTTTTCTGGTCAGTGGGGTGGGAAACTTGCCTTGAAACTTCTGCTGACCAAAAAGTATGGAAGCAAGGAAGACACTCGGCCACACATCCTGCCCTGACCCAATTCCAGTACAACCAACTACAGGCCTGGTGTAAGCAGCCTAATTTCCCTGCCCAGATGGGCTTTTGCCCCTCAATTTGATCAAGGGAAAGTTCCATTTGTCCAGGTTTGCAGTGGAAGGGAGACATAAATCCTTCTTGTACAACTGCTGGCAAGGAAGATCCAGAAGCTTGAGTGGAAAACGCTGTGAGACAACTGAGGCAACAGTTTAAATCCAGCAATAGGCTTTAAAGCATTTACAGAATTGGGAATGATCCTAATTTTATGCCTTTTAAGGAAAGTCTGGGAGAGGAAATCTAGAAGAAGAATTAAACGTAGTGGGGGTTTTGTGGGGATTCTTATCACCAAACACTCTGATGTGCAGCCCCAAATCTCATCTTTGCTGAGGCACCTCTGTGGAATTAAACCTGAAGTTTGCAGGCGACTGTGCTGACCTGGAGGTTGTTATTAGTGCAGAAACCAGTCCCCTGGACCCCAGATCCTGGCTGGAGCTGGGAAGGGACACAGCTCACAGGATGCAGCATTTTGGGGATTCAAGGAACAGAACAGAAAAAAAAAAATTAAAACCAGGTGGAAGATTAAAGCAGGTCCTGGAGCTGCTTTAAAGAGAACCAAACACAGGGAGAGAATTGAGGGTTTAAAGGCAGCTTAAAACCTTTAACCTTATTTAACGTTCCAACTCCTGCTCTCACTTGGGAATTTAGATTGTCAAAGAAGGGAGAGAAACTGGAAAGCAGGAGAGGCACAAACAAGACTTTGTAACAAAGTGTAGAAATCTGTCACTGCTCAAATTCTTTATGCACTCGGGAGAATAAATCAAATGAGAGTCCCCTGGCAGTTTTAGACCCTTCAGCTACACAATTCTCCTTTAGATCCTACCTTTCCTTTGGACCAGCCCATCTTTTCCAGCATCTTCTGGCCAAATTTGGAGTCATCGTTGCTCCAGGCACTGTTTCGTGGATCCACAGACCACTTCTGCTTTCTCCGGGCTGGAGCAGGAAGGGAAAAGTCAAACAGGCTCTATTGGCATTCCCAGAGAGTTCTTGGTATTGGATCAGTTCAACCAAAGCTCTTCATTGCAAAAAAGGAAAAAAACACCCCAGAACTTACGCCAGACTCAACATATTCTGGGGTTTAAATTTACTAAACAAAAAACACAACAACAATAAGAGCCCAGTGAAAATATTAATTATGAATGGGAAGATGCCAAAGCAGAATTGCTACGGAAGTTGCTGTCCCTCAGGATGGCTTTAAAGATTACCATTTAGGTGTAAATTCCATATTTATTCCAATTTTGTTTTACATCTGGCTTCAACATGGAATCTACAGAGGAGGAGATTATGATGCAGCTTTCCCAGTTCTGGACAAAATCCATCCTCCAGACTTCCCTTTAACCAGAACCCAGAAATTTTAATATTTGCCTTCCTAACAAAAGCCAAATCAAAAATCCAATGTAAGTGAACAGAGAAAGGGAATGACAGAACACAGATCCGTGGGATTTCAGCATTTGGATTTCTCAAAAATGGTTTATGGGAAAACTGAAAAGCTGCCTGAAATTATTGCAGGAGTTAAGTGATCCAAAGGAAAACCAAGGCTCCTTTGTCCTATGCGGATTCCTAAAGAAATTACAGATTCCCAGACCCACATGTTGCCTTTCCCACCAGGAACAGCTTCCTTGAAATCAAGGAAGAGCAGCCAGCCCAGCTAACCAGTCACTTGAAGTGTGCACCTAAGCCCAGGCAGGAAGAGAACCTAAATAAACAAGACAAACAAAGAATGGGAGACAGGAAGATCACAAACTTCATTAAACACCATGGGAAATGCTGGATCAAAAATGACCGGTTAACCCAAGGCCACACAAAGCCAGGGAGAAGCCAAATCCAACGAGGTGTTTTCAATGTAATCAGGAAGTCATCGCTCCCTAAAAGACAAGATTTGGGATTTGGGCCAGAGGGACTGAATATTATAGGGATGATTGACTCATTTTTTGCCCAGGTTTGTTTCATTTTTAAGGAACTAAGACTGTCAGAACTCAAGGTGGGGGCTTTTTTAAACAAACTTCCGAACCTTTGAAGCTCCAAACAGTCCCTGAACAGCTTTTACAGTGGGTTAAATAGCCAAGGGCTGTGAGGGGAATCCAACCTTTGCCTGGTTCACTTCTCTACAGGAAACAACTTCTTAACCTCAGAGGCTGTGGCTGCCTCATCCCTGGAAATGTCCAAGGCCAGGCTGGATGGGGCTTGGAGCAACCTGGGATAGTGGAAAGCGTCCCTGCCCATGGCAGGGGGTGGATTGGGATAATCATTAAGGTCTCTTTCACCCCAAACTATCCTGGGATTCTGTGATTATTCCCATCAGGAAGCCTTGAGAGCAGCACCTCCTCCAAGCCCTGCCCGTGCTGCCAACAAAAGGTGGGGAAGCACCGCTGTGGTCTCTGATTTTTAACTTCCAAACAAACTGGGATTCCCTGCTGCCCCAAGGAGAACCAGGGGACTCAGCCTGGAGAAAACGAGGCTCAGGGGGGACCTTCTGGCTCTGCACAAGGACAGGAGGAGGCAGCCGGGGGCGGGGGGGGTCGGGCTCTGCTCCCAGGGAACAGGGACAGGGTGAGAGGAAACGGCCTCAAGCTGAGCCAGGGGAGGTTTAGACTGGATATGAGGGAAAAAATGCTTCACAATAAAAGGTGGTCAGACACTGGCACAGCTGCCCAGGGCAGTGCTGGAGTCCCCACCCCTGGAGGGATTTAAAAGCCGTGTGGATGTGGCACTTGGGGACATGAGGCAGTGATGGCCTTGGCAGTGCTGGGGGATGGTTGGACTCGATGATCTTGGAGATCTTTTCCAGCCTCAACGATTCTGGTTCAAGGATTCCAACAGATCTTATGCTCCCCAGTTGAGCAGCTTCCTTCTTTACAATCTCAACTTCAAAAGTGAATTTCTATGTTTTTTCCTGAATATCTCCCTGTGGAGAAGCCCCTGAGATGTTTTGCTCCTGGGAGGATGTTGGTAACAAAAGCACAAGGGCACCAGACACAAGTATTTCTTAAGCTTGAAATGAAGAGACCTTCCCTTTCTCAGCACTTGCAATCCCAGTACTTCAAATGCTCTGGGTTTAATCCTCGTATTTCTGCCAGGATAACATACACTGATTTTTAAACAGGGTGAGTTAAATGCAGGAAAAAACCCCAAACAAACTTGCTTTCACCTTAGAGAAGTATTTAAGAAAGCCAGGAACAGCTCCATGCCATTTACAGAAAACATAAAATCATCTTCCCTTTCCAAACAAACAACAAAATCCACTAATTAGTCAATAATTTATCAGAAATATTTGTTCACTGATGTCTTTAGAGTGGGAGAGGAAACCAGGCACGAACTTCCAGCTACAAGATTCAGTTCCTAATTTAACATCAATTTTCTGGGCTGCTCCGAATATGATGCCACAGACAGCGATGGAACTCTGGGAGAGCAGCACCATCCAGTGGAGAAAATCTTCATTTCCTTAGGGAGTCACAGAATCACTGAGGTTGGAAAATACCTCTGAGATTACTGAGTCCAACCATCCCCCAGCACTGCCAAGGCCATCACTGACCCATGTCCCCAAGTGCCACATCCACATGGCTTTTAAATCCCTCCAGGGATGGGGACTCCAGCACTGCTCTGGGCAGCTGTGCCAGGGCTGGACAACTCAAATTCTTCACTCAGACACTCCATGATCTGAAAAAGATCCATTACTAATCCCTTTTGCCAAGATGAATTCTATGCCTGGAGCAAGTTTTTAATTACAATTTCGAAAAGTTCCCATCCAAACCCCTGCTGTGTGCCCTGAGATGGTCTGGGGGCACAGGAAGGACAAGGCTCTGGAGCCAGGCTGGGAGAGCTGGGGGTGTTCACCTGAAGAGAAGGATCCAGGGAGACCTCAGAGCCCCTTCCAGGGCCTAAAGGGGCTCCAGGAGAGCTGGAGAGGGACTTGGGACAAGGGATGGAGGGACAGGACACAGGGAATAGCTTCCCACTGCCAGAGGGCAGGGATAGATGGGATATTGGGAAGGAATTCCTGGCTGTGAGGGCAGTGAGGCCCTGGCACAGGGTGCCCAGAGAAGCTGTGGCTGCCCCTGGATCCCTGGAAGTGTCCAAGGCCGGGCTGGGCGGGGCTTGGAGCAACCTGGGTTAGTGGGAGGTGTCCCTGCCCGTGGCAGGTGGTGGCACTGGATGAGCTTTAAGGTCCCTTCCACCCCAAATGAGACTATTATTGACACACCAAATTAAAATAATTAACAAATTCTGAAAAAAAGGGCACCAAAGTTTACACCGAAAATACCTAGGAAATTCCATGTGCAAATGCAGATTTGTTTTCCTCAATTCACATCTTCATTTCCCCATGGAAACCACATTTGTTATTAGCCTGCAGGGCCCATATTTCCTGTGGCCCAGCAAACGAATTCACCAGGCCCTGAGCTCTCGGTTGAGGGTGTCCTGACACCAGAAAGTTCCGTCAGAAGCGGGGAGCCCAAGTTCTCAATCCCCTCAGAGGCAAAAGTGAAGCTCTTTGTTTCCAACATCATGGAAATTTAAACAAAATTCATGGAATCATGGAACATCCTGAGTTGGAAGGGGCCCACAAGGATCACGGAGTCCAACCCCTGGCCCTGCCCAGGACACCCCAACAATCCCACCCTGGGCATCCCTGAGAGGTTTGTCCAAACACTCCTGGAGCTCTGGCAGCCCTGGGGCTGTGCCCAGTCCCTGGGGAGCTGCTCAGTGCCCCAACACCCTCTGGGGGAAGAGCTTTTCCCTGATATCCACCCTAAATTCCCCTGGCACAGCTCCCTGGGCCCTGTCCCTGTCACAGGGGGCAGAGATCGGCGCTGTCCCTCGGGAGCAGCTGCAGCCCCCGCTGAGGTCTGACCTCAGTCCCCTCTGCTCCAGCTGAACAAACCCCTCAGTCCCTCCCCACTGGGCCCCTCCAGACCCTTCCCCACCTCCAGACCCTTCCCCACCTCCAAAGCCTCCTCTGGAGGGTCTCTAAAAGCTGAGGACTGGCAGAGGTTGAGCTCAGCTCCAGCGCTGCCCTGGGAGTGACCCAAGCACCAAACCCAACACCACCCAAGCCCTGCCACCCCCAGGGGTGTCCCCAGCACCCCACACCCCTGGGCTGGAGCTGTCTCCCCTCAAACACACGGCCAGAGATGGCACCGAGCCACTGACAGGACCAGCTGTCTCTAAAGGTGTCCAAGGGACATTCCTGCTGCTCCTGCCCTGCCTGGGACATGACAGACCCCGCAAAGAACCGCCCTGCACCCCCTCATCCTGCACCAATATCCTCCTGGAACCCCTTTCCCGGCCATCCCACCTCTCCCAGCCTCCGGACCTCACCTTTTCCTTAACCCTGGGACCCTGCAGACGCCCGTTCCTGCCTTTCCCAGCCCCCACGTCCTCCGTTCTTCAACCCCAGGAACCCCTGAACCCCTTTCTCGCCCTCAGCCCAGGTCTCTCAGCCCCCAAACCCCCCTTTCCTTGACACTGGGATGCCCTGCACCCCTATTCATGCCTTTCTCAGACCCGAACCCCCTCGTTCTTCAACATCGGGGACCTCCTGAGCCCCTTTTCTGACCCCAGCCCGGGTCTCCCAGCTCCAAGAGCCCCTGTTTTCCTAAACACTGAGACCCTCTGGACCTTCTTTCCTGCCTTTCCCAGACCCCCGCTGTTCCTTGACACTGGGACCCTCTGGAACCTCATTCCTGCCTTTCCCAGCCCCCANCTGGACCCTCATTCCTGCCTTTCCCAGCCCCCAGCTCCCCAGTCCTTCAACACCAGAGGCCCCCTGAACCCTTTCCCGGCCATCCCGGGGTCTCCCCGCCCCATGACCACCCTTTTCCCTGGCACAGGGGACCCCTGGACCCCATTTCCTGGGCAGAGGAACCTCCCCATCCCACCTCTCCCAGTCCCTGCACTCCCCTTTCCTTAACTCTGAAACCTCCTTCTCCAGCACCGGGACCCCCCGAACCCCTTTATGCGGCACCGGGACCCCCCGGCACCCATCGGGAGGGGCGGCGCATCCCGGACCCCTCAGACAGGGCTGTGGGGGGGGTCTGGAACCGCTCCCGAGGCACCGGGTCGCTCCCATTCCCGCGGCATTCCCGCGGCATTCCCCCCGGGATCGGCACTCACGCTCCGCCAGCATCGCCATCTTGGGGGCCTCCCTTCCTACAGGGGACTTTCCTGACCTCCGGCGCATAAAATGGGCGGCGTCAGCGGCGCCTGATTAAAAAAGTTTTAAAACAGGCGAGCGCAGCGGCCACCAAAACGAAAATAAAAAATGAAAATAAAGTTTGCAAATTTGCTAAAATTGTAATAAATAGCTCAAAACACGTCTCGGCTGTGTATCGGCTGTTCCCGCGCCGGGGGAAGGGGCTGAGCAGCGCTCGCTGTGCGTGGTTGGAAATAAGGGGCAGGGGCAGGGTGACTATTCCAGGGAATTGCGGGTGAGGATATCCCTGGATTTCCCCAAATCTCGCCGTCGTGGAAGGGAAGGGGTGGGGAGGGGCGGACACACAGAGGCATCTTGAGCAGCATCCCCTTCCTGCCTTTCTGTGCAATGTGTGGAGAAAAAAAAAAACAAAAACAAAAAAGGATTATTTTTTCCTTTCTGCCACAAATTGTATTTGAGGACTGGAGCAGCCCCTCTTTGATGAGTTGCTGAATCAAAGCTCTTCTATACAGGAATAATTTTTGTAGTTACGTTCTTAAGCCCGTGGTCGTTCATATTTTCTGGGGTTTTTTGCATGTCTTCAGTTGTTTTATTTGAACAACACCACCCAAAATATGACTGAGTTCTTCAGGCAGCTCCCTCAGGATCCTCCCTGCCTACATTTTGCATCCAAATGCAATACTTTATTCTGTAATATCGCTTTTATAGAGGTGCTACGTAGGGGTTTTATATTCTGTGTTGGTGGGGTGAGTTAATTCTGTCTTTTACCCTTTACTGAATCAGTACTTGTGTCTCTTCCTGCTGTTGTGCTGTTCTGAATTGTGGATATTTGGTGTTTCTCCTTTTCTTTCCCAGCTGGAGTCACCTGGAAGTGTCACGAGTGTCCTCAGTACCTCGAGTGAGGTTGATAATGGGAGGATTGAGCCCAGAATCCCAGGATGGGTCAGGCTGGAAGGGACCACAGTGGCTCCTCTGGTGCCACCTCCCTGCTCCAGCAGGCTCATCCCAGAGCACAGGATTGTGTCCAGTTCTGGGATATCCCCAGTGAGGGAGACTCCACTCCCTCTCTGGACAATCTGCTCAGTGCTCGGTCACTGCACAGGAAAGTTCTTCCTCATGTCCCGGTGAAACTTCCTGAGCATCAGTCCCTGCCCGTTCCTCTGGTGCCATTGCTGGGCCCCCAGAGCAGAGCCTGGGCCCTGCCCTGAGCCCTCCCTGCACACAGGGACACACAGGGCTGAGGGCCCCTCTCAGCATCTCCTCTGAGGCTGAACAGCCCCAGCTCCCTCAGCCTTTCCTCATCAGGGAGATGCTCCAGGCCCTTCATCTACTTTGTCACCCTCTCTGGACGCGCTCCAGGAGCTCCGTGTCCCTGCTGTCCTGAGGAGCCCAGACCTGGACACGGCACCCCAGATGTGCCTCACAGGGCTGAGCCCAGACCCCTGACCTGCTGGAAATGCTCTTCCTGGTGCACCCCTGGATCCCTTTGGCCTTTGCCCTCCAGGCACTCCTCATCAAGGACACCTCCCACTATCCCAGGGTGCTCCAAGGCCTGGCCAGCCTGGCCTTGGACACTTCCAGGGATCCAGGAGCAGCCACAGCTTCTCTGGGCACCCTGTGCCAGGGCCTCCCCACCCTCACAGGGAACAATTCCTTCCCAGTATCCCATCCATCCCTGCCCTCTGGCAGTGGGAAGCCATTCCCTGTGTCCTGTCCCTCCATCCCTTGTCCCAAGTCCCTCTCCAGCTCTCCTGTAGATTCCCTTCGGGTACTGGAAGGCCACAGTTAGGTCACCCCAAATCTCTTCTCCAGGCTGAACAAGCCCAACTCCCTCAGCTTTTCCTCACAGGAGAGGATCAGGACAGATTTCCTGCTGCTCTTTTTCCATCCATCCTCCCATCTGGATGGCAGCTGGGTTACAGCTCCCCTGGCTCAGCTTTTCCCACTGCTTTGCCGCTGTGCCTTTGGATTTGTGTTACAGCTCCCTGTTTGCTGTGGGAACACTGTGCAAAACAATTTTTATAAGGTTTATTTGTGTTTTTTTCATAGACAAAGCAAACAAACATTGTATCTGTGTCTTTTCCTCTCTAAGACCCCTCCTGTCTGTCAGCGAAGTTACATTGATACGATGGAGCTTGATCCCGGCAAATCTCTAAATTTATAATTAGCTTGATGATTTATTTTTAAATATTCCTATTAAACTGGCTGCTCTGGCTGCCCCACTTCCTCCTTTAAACAAGGGTATCAAAGTGCTCCTTCTACACTTTTCTAAGGCCGTATCCCGCTGCCAGGAATCCTCACAGGGTTTGTTCTCCCCAGACTTTATTGCCAGTTCTCTGCACTTTCAGGTCACATTCATCAGGCTCGACTGATGTGAAAACAAATAAATACTGCCCAGACCTTCACTGCGTGGGAGAGAGAGATTCTCCCTTTCAAAAGTTTCACTTAACGCTTTCCTCCAGGAGGAAACCTTTGGAGATCAGAATCAACCATAGAAGAGCCTTCTTTCTGTTTTCATGGAGTCACACAGGATCCCAGAATCACAGAATCATTTAGGTTGGAAAAGACCTCCAAGATCATCGAGTCCAGCCTGTGACTGATCCCCACCTTGTCACCCAGCCCAGAGCACTGAGTGCCACGTCCAGTCCTTCCTTGGACACCTCCAGTGATGGGGACTCCAAACCTCCCTGGGCAGCCCCTTCCAATGCCTGACCACCCTTTCCATGAGAAAATTCCTCCTGATGTCCAGTCTAACCCTCCCCTGGCACAGTTTGAGGCCATTTCCTCTCCTCCTGTCCCTGTTCCCTGGGAGCAGAGCCCGACCCCCCCCGGCTGCCCCCTCCTGTCAGGGAGTTGTGCAGAGCCAGAAGGTCCCCCCTAAACCTCCTTTTCTCCAGGCTGAGCCCCTTTCCCAGCTCCCTCAGCCTCTCGTGGTGCTCCAGCCCCTTCCCCAGCTCTGTGTCACCTCATCTGCTTTCAGTGCTCACCAGCATCCTCACAGAATCACTCAGATTGGAAAAAACTTCCAAATCCAACCATCCCCCAGCACTGCCAAGGCCACCACTGCCCCATGTGCCCAAGTGCCACATCCATGCAGCTTTTAAATCTGTCTAGGGATGGGGACTCCAGCACTGCCCTGGGCAGGTGTTCCAATGTTTGACCACCCTTTCAGTGAAGAAATTTTCCCTCATATCCAATCTAAACCTCACCTGGCACAACTTGAGGCCATTTCCTCCTCCTTTCAGGGAGTTGTAGGAAGCCTCCTCCTCCCCTTTCACCACCACCCACGGATTCTCTGTAGTGGCCACTCTTTGCTGTCCTCTGGATCTGAAATAATCTCTCATCCTTCTACCTCTATTCCCTGATCCAAGGGCCCTTCCTGGCAGCAGCAGCCATTTCCATGAATTATCCCTCTAAGATCTCTTTTACATCAATGAAATTGCGTTGTCACCCGTGTGTCGAGTGTTTGGTGGTCATTTGTGTGATCCATTTCTCACCAGCCAAGTTCTGCTCTGCTTTGAATTTTGGAGAGTTTTAAGTCTTCTGGCTGAGAGCTGAGTGTTACATTTGATCGCTCCAATAGAGAGCAGCATTCCCCACGTTTGGAACAGCTTCGCTGTGGTAGAAAGACATCACTGGAGGTGCAAAATGTGAAGTAATTTGTGTTAAAGGATGCCTTGAGGTTGAGATTTTTTTCTCTTGTTTGGTTTTGGAACTTAATATTCGGCTGCATCAGAGCACTTCTGCCTCCAGAGCTCTCACTCCCGGCCGGCAAAGAATCACAACTCAAAACACAAAGGAGGTCGCACATGATTTAAATATTATTTAATATTTGCTTAATGGGAGGCTTGAGGTCAAGGTCCAAATTATCCAACACAGTTCTTGCAAATGAGGAGTTTATAAAACAATTAAGTCCACGAATATGCACAGGGGCAGTGAAACTAGGCAGAGAAAAGGTTCCACCCAGGGGCAATTATTGTGCTTCCCAATTACATTCCTGACTAAAAGCTGGTGTCACAGGAAAGAAAAATATACGAATGTTTGAATATATATTTTCTGCCAAGGGAAATAACAGCAGCTGTGGGTGATTCCAGCCCTCTAAGAAAACAGCCTAAAATCCTGTTTCCAGTGTGCTTGGGGAGGTTGAAAGGCAGCTCTGCTCTGAAAAATAAAGGGATAAAGATGCCTGATGGGCATTCTATTCGGAGTTCTCCATCGATTCCTCCCAAGGGTCTTCCTTGGAAAGAGCTGTTTCTCGAGAGCTAGCCTCGCATGGATCACCCAGGGCTCCGAGTCTGAGCAGGGAATTTTCCTCCCAGCACGTCCTTATCGATTGCTGTCAGCTCCAGAGTCCCTTCAGGCTTTGGGGAATTCCTTTGGTGCCACTCTCAGGTTGAGTTGGGGTCACGGTGAAAAATCCAGCTGGGATGGACAGAGCCAACAGCACAGGAATTGAAACAGCAGGAAAGTGGAGGAGGGTTGGAAGTGCATCTGAGCCAGCCTTGCCGACCCCTTTCCACCCGGAGGAGACCCTTGGAAGTCAGGAGGGAGAGAATTACATTTCCCAGCTGAGGAGCAGCTCCATGCCCTGCAGAAGGGCCCCATTCCAACGCCCCATAAACCCGGGAGATGTGAGGAGGGAGAGGAGAGGGGGCCAGGAATAGAAAAGTGGAGGGAAAAAAGGAGGAGGAAAGCGAGGAAGGAAATAGAATGTGAGTCCCGGCTGTGCAACGAGTCCTTTGTGAGGCAGCTCGGCCTCTGTTGTGTGATAAATGGCCTGAGGCCAGGCTAGAAATGCTTATTGAGGGAGTCCTGGGAGAGGTGTGATGGAAGCTCTAGGGACAAGGACTGCCTGGAGACCTTAAAACGACAAGACAGCTTTGATTTAGGACACTGATTCGAGGGAGCACACGGATTAGAGGTGAGCTCTGGTGGGAGAAGCTGCCCATCAAGCGCCAGGCAGGGAGCAAGAGATTAACAACCCACGGAGCAAAGGATGTCACAACGAGTGCCCGCAGCCAGGAGACAAGGGGTTCAAAGAACAGCTACTGGGGCACTGAGGAGCAGGAACAGGCTCAGGGAGAGGGGTTGCTGTTCCTGGAAGTGCTGCCAGCACAGAGCTCAGCAGTGGCTGGCTGGGAACGCTGGAGGGAGCTTGGCAAAAGAGGCAGCAGGGAGGAATTCTGATGATTTTCCTTCTATTCCATGAGTGCAGTGTGGTACTATTATTATTATTATTGCTTTTGGTTTTGCTATTTCATCAGCCTGGGCTTTATGGGATCGTGGAAACATGGAATGGTTTGGATTGGAAGGGATCTTAAAGCTCACCTCATTCCACCCCCTGCCGTGGGCAAGGACACCTTCCACTATCCCAGGTTGCTCCAAGCCCTGTCCAGCCTGGCCTTGATCTCACCTAGATGTAGGTGAGGAGGTGAAAAGCCCACAAGAAGCACTGACAGGAGACTGAAGGCTTTGCAGGTTTCTTGTTTTCAGTCTTCCCCAAAATCCTGAGTGAATATTCAGCACAATTTAACAGTGCGGGTTTGGGAGTAGGGAGAGAGAGCTCTGCCTCTCCTGGGACGTTTGTAGCTGAGGCAAAGCTCAGCCTGGAAATTTTGAGAACTGTCATGTAACAGCCTTTGAATCAGTAATGATCACACTGGGAGGAAGAGGAGGGTGGTGGAGTTCAGGGAATGACGAGCTACTTTGGCTCCGGTCCCTGGGAAAACCCTGCTGAAGTTCTTCTGTATCTACTTCAGTTTGTGCCCTGGAGGACAGCAGAGTGATGAAAACCACCTGAACAATTCACTGGGGACAATCTGTCACAAACCAACCCAATTTTTGTCTCTTGCCATGACGCTGGTTTTGGTGACTAAGGGTCAAAAGGGAGCAAAACTTTTCATCTGGGCACCGGCCAAGTTGGGAAAGTGGGAATGACCAAAAGCCACCAACACTGGGGGGAAATAAAAAAGGAGGAAGGAGTAAAGCTAGAAAATAACAAGTGAAATGAAAACCTGTAGTAAAAAAATATGGTTCAAAAGAATCAATTTCTTTCTGGACTCATTATGTGTGATGGAAGAGGATAATTGCTCCCAGTGTCAGAGATGGAAAAGCCCCACAGCTGTAACAACGTGCCCACATCTGGCCATTGCACTTCAGGAAATCAGGAATGAACCAGGTATGGAGCAGACAGGAGAGGAAGGGACACAAACAGATGATTGGAAAAGATGGTCTGAGGAGGAGCTTGGATGAACTGGGCTTGTTTGGCCCAGAAATGAAAAGTACCCAGGAGCTACAACAGTGCAGGCTGCCAGGGATGGATTGGTTTCCTTGCCCACTGCCACCTGGAAAAGCAGGAATCAACATAATTGAGCATGTTGGGGAACAGGCAGGGCACAGAACACCTGGGAATGGCCATGGGGGGCTGGGATTGTCTTTTCTGCTGGTCACATTTGTTGTGGATGGACTGTTTGACCTGACCACAGAATGGGAAAGGGGGATAGGTGGCTGCCCAAAGGCTCCTCCAGCTCCTCCAGGTCTCCAGATCTTATCACTTCATGAATTAATTCAGGAAGCCGTCTGAGAAGGCATCTTCCCTCAGGCCTGATGCAATGACTTAACCACAAACCCAACCCTGTGCTAATTGCTCCTCTGTGAAGTGCAGCTCACTCTGCAAAATAAAGTGTCCCATTTAATCCCACGAAACACTCACTTGCTTTGCTCAAACTGAGATGGGAAAGGGAAAAAATGATTTCCTGCAGATGCTGGTTCAGATTTCAAAATTAATCCCCTTCCACCATCATTGTGTTCTTTTTCTGAGAAGCAACTGGGCAGCAAATTTCATTTGCACAAGACATTTGTATGCCAGGGGTTCGAGTGTTATTTACCACTCACATGAGACAAGAAGAAAACTGTACTTTTGTAGATGCAGGAATCACTCCTCTGGTCATGAAGCACAAAAGGAAATATTGAACAGCACAAAAGCAATGTCAGTAGCTCGCTTCAACAGGACCCACAAAAAGTATCAGGAAGAAACTGGTAAAATTAAACAAAACATCCCTGCACCAGATATCTTTTTCTTTTTTCGGATTTGCAAATGGTTGCAAGGAAAGTTCATCGCTTTCCACAAGGAGGAGGAAATGCCAGGCCCAGCAGAGCGTGTTTGATATATTATTCATAAGGAATTATGTGCTGAAAGCTTGTCAGGATCCAGCAGCAGCAAACAGAGGTCAGCAGTGAAGAAAGCAAATAGACCTGCAATGGGTTTTAAACTGTTTTAATGCAGCCAATTTCCAGCCCGTTTTATTCATTAGCCCTGGCTGTCTGGGATGTTCTCATGGCAGGATGGAGGTTCCTTCTGAAGATTTCAGAACCAGCACTGCTCGCAGTCCCAGCAGGGCTCAGCTTTGTAAACACAGCAAATTAGATTTAGGGCTTTTTGAACAGAAATAAAGAGGGAAACCCACAAGGACACTGCTCACTTTTCAAAGTGGAGCTGCACTTTCAAGGCTGACCCAGTACTGTCATTTCAGGGCAACCACTGGAAAATAAAAGAGCTCTAAAAATAGCCAAGATGGGCTCATTAGCTCTTTAATTACACGTTAGTTTTCCTTTCTCTCGTCCACACTTTGTCCTGTGAGCTCCCCACTGACACTGACTGGGAATGCCAGGTCTGGGGACAGCGCTGCCATTCCCTGCCAGTCCGTGTCCCTGTCCCTACCTTCTCCACACATTGGAAGAACAGGATTCCCCCATGAAACCCATGATAGCACAAGCTCCAAGGAATGATGCTGAGAGAGCTGGGACTGTTACTGCTGGAGAAGAGGAACCTTCAGGGAGACCTTAGAGCTCCTTCCAGTGCCTAAAGGGGCTCCAAGAAGGTGGAGAGGGACTTGGGACAAGGGTCTGGAGCGACAGGACATGGTGGAATGGCTTCCCACTGCCAGAGGGCTGGGTTAGGTGGGATATTGGGAAGGAATTGTTTCCTGTAAAGCAGGAGCTGGGCTGGAGCTTTCCTTTGCTCACCCATTGTGGAGTCAATGAGACAGGGAATTTATCATGGCACACTCATCCCACAGACGCTTCCAAATCCACAGCTGGAGGAAGCAGCAGCACTACCAGTGCTGGTAAATACCATTGTTTGCTTAAGGTTCTCTGGAGCACTTTGGAGAGTGCTCAGTTGGGGAAGAAAATCTTCACTTTACTGCAGAGCTTGGGTCCTGGCTTGTTCTAGGGAGAGAGAGAGAGATTCACAAACGGGTAAAATGCACATGCGCACGTGGTCAGAGGATTTGTTAAGTTGTAGGCAGAGAATTGGAAAAATCAGTTTAATCTATTGAGGGGTACCCCTAACAAACCCTGGAGCAGTGTCCCCCTGCCCGGTGGCACTTGGGAAGCGGGTGCTGCCACAGGGCAGGACTGTGCCACCCACAACCAGTCCTGCTGAATTATATCCAACCCCTTCTTCCTCCACTTGGGAATGCTCAGCTCCCATCCTCAGAACCTCCCCAGTGTCCAGGTATCCTACCAGGAGAAAACTGCTCCTGCTGTCTCACCCCACGCTCGTTTTCAACCCATTTCTTGCTCCTGTTCAACCCATTTCTTTGGTTTCACTCATTTGTTTTCTAGCCCCAGCATGCAGCTTGGGCGTGGCCATGCTGACCCTCTCCATGAGCTTTCCTACAGAACCAAAGACTTGGAAAGTCTCCAGGAAATTCTCACTGAATATCTGGTCTAGGTGGAGGCAGCTGCTACCTACCTTGTGCTGTAACATGGCAGGAGAGCGCTCCTCAGGCAGGTGAGGGACAGCACAAAAAGCAGCCGGGTTGTGGGCTGAGCTGCAGTTGTCCTCTCCAGAAGTTGTTTGTTAGCAGCAAACCAGGGAAAATTACCAGGGAAAGTGCTAGAATGGAAGCTGGCAGATTGATGAAAGGGAACGGGGAGCCTGATTTGTCCAAAGGTTGTCCTGGGATGGCTGTTAGCAGGAGAGAAGTGATTGCTGTGTAAAGTAATTTCTTCACTTGTTTGTTCCCCACCCTAATAGGTGAAGGATGGTTTTTCCAGGACTGCTGTTCTGCTCTGGCCCTGGGTTAAAATCCCTTGGAATTCTTCCTTTGGTATTTATTTCTGTCTCCCTTCCCACCCTTAAGGAGTTCCTCTAAGTTTCTTTCTTTCCTTAGGTTTTTTCTCAGCTTCTCCCACTGTCCCAGGATCTCTGCAGCCTCATCCCTATATCCTACTCTTCTCTCCCTTTTCCTCCATGTCCCAGCCTCAAAGACCCCATTGCAAAAGCATTTGCCTGAGGTTTGTGGCCCAGACTTTCCATTTAAATGGAAAAGTGCAGGAATCTCATTGCTCCTGACACATCTGGGGAGTCGAGGGCATGGAGGGGTAAGAATTTTTCATCTCAGGGCTGATCCCTCAGCTGCTCCTGGTGCTGCAGATCCTTCCCCAGCTCCATTCCCTCCCCTGGACACACTCCCGCTCCTCCTTGTTGGGAGGGTCCCAGAGCCGCCCCCAGCTCTGGCTCATGTCACCAGCACCCCCAGGTCCTTTTCCAGCTTTCCAACCACTCTGCCCCAGCCTGTGGAGCTGCAGGGGTTTGTTGTGACATCCCCAGAGAGGGAAAGTCAGGCCGGAATAAAGTGTGTGCAGTGAGTGCCCACACTCACCTGGTTTTCTTCCAGATGCCTCTCCATAACCCACAAACTCCTTTCTCTGATGTCACTCAGGTGTGACATTGAGGCTGCACAGCCTCCCTCCCACCCCTTGCTCCTTCCTTTCCCATTTAGTATTTCCCAGACCTGCCTTCCAATCAAACTTTGGCAGTCTCTTGAATTCCAGGTCCTGTCCAGAGCATCTGGGAAGCACAAGGATGTTTGGTTTGAGCTCTTACTCTGTATGAGACACCTCCTTTCCTACTCTGTATTCTTCGACATGCAATGAAATCCTGGACCTTCACAGCTGTGGGGTCCTGCCTGCAGCAGTCTGGGAGAGATGTGGCACAAAATGTCACAATTCTTGTCTTTTAGGGAGTTTTTGAAGATGAACCTGATACCTGTTGGAGAAAATCGCCAAGATTTTGGGACATCACTGTACCAGAAGTCCTCTTTCCCCATCACCTCCCAGGATCAGGTATTTTACAACAGAACTGGTACCAAACTGGAAAATATGATGAGGAACTTCCCTGGAGTGTGTACTGGGCATTCGTCCTGCTTTGAGATGCAGAGGTGGATAAATTTCAGGTCTGTATTTCCACTGCCACAAAAGCCCCCTCCAGAGTTGAAGAGAACAGTGGTTTCATGAGGGGAACAGCTTTGTACTTCAGTCATGGAGAATATGATCTGTTTTTCCTGATAATACCCAAAAGCTGCCACCAGAAATCAGCACCCAGTGGGGCTCTGCAATGAATGTCCCCCCTCCCTTGCTGTGTGCTTTGGTCCTCACTCTTTGTATCTGTAGCAGTAAATTAAACAAATGCTGGTTTCCAAGCACACTCCTGAGCACAGTTTAGGACCAGGTTAGCTGGAAATGTCCCAAATAATCCTTGGACTTGTCTCAGGAGTTAGAACAGACTATTCCCAATAGGTGGTTTGGGTGTGACCCCCACTCCTCTGGAGTCTGGGAGCATGGACCTGGCCAGAAGTGCTTCAGATCCCAGGATGGAATCAGCATTTCCCTCGTGGTCACAAAAGGATTTGCTCTCCACGTGATACCAGCCTCCTGCACCAACAGAGAGCCCTCACGAGCAGGTTTCTGTCCTCACGAGCAGCATGTCCTGGGTGCCTGTGGACAAGAGCTACCATGGCACAACAGACCCATGTCTGAGGGAGGACAGCTGGCACAGACTGCTTAATGCTTGGGTTTTCCCTGTGGACTGATGGATTGAGGGGTCAGTTATCATCAAATGTGTATTTTGGTTCAGGAGTGGGCTGGGAGAGGGACTCAACAGGAGACACAAACTGCAGCCAGAAAACTGGAGCAGATAATCATGGAATGTTTTGGATTGGAAGGAACTCTAAAGATTATCTTGTTCCACCCTCCTGCCATGGGCAGGGACACCTTCCACTATCCCCGGTTGCTCCAAGCCCCGTCCAACCTGGCCTTGGACACTTCCAGGGATCCAGGGGCAGCCACAGCTTCTCTGGGCACCCTGTGCCAGGGCCTCCCCACCCTCACAGGGAAGAATTCCTTCCCAATATCCCATCTAACCTAAATCTCTCCTCTTTTAGTTTACACCCATTCCTGCTTGTCCAATCAGTATCTGTCTGAGTAATAAGTTGTTCTCCACCTTTTTTACAAGCTCCCTTTAATTACCACAGTGGAGTCTCCCTGGATCCTTCTGTTGTCCAGGTGAACACCCCCAGCTCTCCCAGCCTGGCTCCCGAGCAGAGGGGCTCCAGCCCTCGGAGCATCTCCGGGGCCTCCTCTGGACTCTCTCCAGCAGCTCCACGTCCTTCTGCTGTTGGTCCCAGGGCTGGAGGCAGCTCTGCAGGTGGGGTCTCACCTGAGCGGGGCAGAGGGGCAGAATCCCCCCTCCCCTGCTGCCCCAGGACATGGGGGGTTTCAGGGATGGGTCATGTCCAGCTCTCACCCACCAGCACCCCTAATCCTTCTGCCAGGGCTGCCCTCAGTGAGTTCCTCTCCCAGTCTGTGCTGATGTCTGGGATTGCCCCTGCAAAGGACAAAGCAGAGAAGCCAAAGCACAGCTCATGGGCAGCAGCAGAGATGTGTCCCCCTGTGTGTGGGGGGGGTTTATGCACCTCCCCGGGCAGGGGCTGGAGGAGCAGCAGGGGACAAAGGCGGTGAGTGAAGAAAATCAAGAACAGGCATTGAATTTGGGGTAGGAGAGAGTCAATCCTTACTTAGGGACTGAGTGAGTGGGGATGACGAGGGCCAGGACAAGCGTCAGCCACTCAGTCCCTGTGGGAGTGGCCCACGTGGGGTCTCAGTGCAGGGACCACACCTCTGCCAGAGGATGGAAACGGGACACGTGGGGTGATGGTGGTGCCATTCCCTGCCCGGGACTCCGCAGGGTGTCACATCACCCACAGCCAGCAGCAGGCAGCTGGATTTCCAGCTGCATGTGGGTTACTCTAACCCAGGACCATTCTTATCCCCAGGTCTTCTGCTCTCTCAGGAGACCTCATCCCATGGACTGACCCAGCGCCCGTTTGGTTTTCCTGGGGCCTCCTGCTCAAGACACACTTGTGTTCTGGTCTAAAAAAAGCCGTCAGGATCGCCAGGATCTAAAATATTTCTTTTGGTTTCGTAATTTCTGTGTTCAATGTGGAGTAGAAAGGGAAGAATAAGAAGACACAGCACACTGCAAACATGTTATTAAAATGAACTGTTTATATTATCTCAGTTGAGTCAATACATTATAATGTATTAAAATGGAAAGGTACAAAATTGAAATAAATACTTTCTGATTTATGTATAAATCTTTTGTCAAGATGACATTTTGTTTGTTTTTTTTTCTTTTTTTTCATCAGTACATGTTTCAATAAAACATTTAAAATGACAAAGTATCGTTTAAAATATGGTTCATGGAAGAAAAGGTTGAAATCAAACAACTTTTGGCTTGTTTTGGCATGAGATCTTGACACAATCTGGGTTCCCCAAAACCACGTAAATGGTGGTAAAATATAAATGCTCAAACTTATTTAAAAAAATAAACAGGCTTTACAAAACCCTCTGATCCTTGACTTAGCCACTTTTCTGTATAGTCTGCACTTACGATATATACATTCATTATTGTCCAAGGGAAGACAGCCACTGACGTTCATTTAAAGAGCTTGGTGGAGAGGCTTAACAAACATTTTGCAGCTGACGACAATTAAACACGGGTAAAGCAACTCCTGACAGTGCAAAAAAGGAAAACGGCTCGGAAACCAAAGCGTACAAATGGGACAAGGAAGAGGCAAGTGCACAAGCCCAGATCTGGTGCAAAGCTCCAGGCTAGGTCTAACAAAACAGCTTTGGCCAGGATAAACTTCTTCTCCAAAGGGGAATGCAGGCTTGGAGATCAGCCCTGATGACACCAGGCATTTCGGGCTCCCCTGCAGCTCCCAGGGGTGTTTGTGATCCTGGGAAAATCTCCCCTTGGCACACAGGAACCTTCTGCAGAGACTCCTTCCTCGCTGGTGGTGAAGCAAGAGCTGAGCTCAGTGGAATATCCTGGAGTAAGCCTGGCCTGGGAGAGGGGGTGACATCAAGATGAGGAATCACAGAGCGAGAGGGGTGGAGGGGGAAGTGTGAGTGTGGGCTTGGGACCTTGGAGGAGAGGCAGTGGGGAATTCCCTCCTGGGCAGTGGGTTTTATCAGGATCATGGAGCAGGCTTGGGGGTGTGCTTTAATCTCAAGTGTGCTTTTCGTCTTTGTCACTGTAGCCAGGGGCTGTCGTGGTCCCTCTAATCTCTACCATGTGCTTATCGTTCTGGGCAATGGGCAGGGTCCTGCTGGGGGCTGGATGTGGGAGGATGGGCTTCCCTGATGGATCATGGTGAGTTCTTCCAAATTCTGGCATTCCAGGAACTCTTCAAGTTTCACTCAGAAGGGGAAAAGAAACACGGTATTGTTAGAATAGAATTAGAGAGAATCTTCCTGCCAACCTCTGGATGAACCTTCTCAAAGGTTGGGTTGTTTCGCTGCCCGCCAGTGAAACCACACAAAGCAAAGGGTGAATTTTCTTTGTTTGCTTGGTTTGAAGGCAGTAGAGACCTCACCACCTCAGAAAGGAAAGACAGCTCCATCCTGGCTGGGTTGAAGAGCAGGCAGGACGTGAAGAGGTGCTGCCTGTGCTGTTCTTGGTGCTCCACAGTCTGATAGGGATTAAATTCTCTTGGAAACCCGGCTGTTCCCATCCTGTGAGGAAGGATCTCATGGCACCCACTGTTTGCGGTGCTCTGAATGTTGCTGCAGGCTCCCATATCAAAGGGAATGCCATTGTAAAGAGAGCCCTGTAAAGATGTGATAGAGGGTCAAGATTTGGGAAGGAAAATTGTTTTCTCTCCCTCCACAAAAAGCCAGTGCGTCACAGTTAAAACTTCTTGGGAAATGCCAACTTCAGGCCATTTCCTGTTGGAAAATATCACATCCGTTGGGAAACGAATGACGTGATTTCAAGCTCTTGGAGGTCTTCGTTGACATTTTCCTTCAGTTTGTTTTCATTTCAGAAAAGCTTTTGTTTCAAAATGCAGGATAATTTATATATTAAAATAAAAAAGAGGATGCAAACAGGGAAAGATCAAAACAATCTCCCTCCATGATACCCAAACTGTTTTTGTTGGCATATGCATTGTTTTGCATATTTTTGTTTCATGTTTGCTCTTAGCCTTGAGGTTTCCATGTGGGTTGGAAAAATAAATTCAGAGAAATTCTTAAGGGATGGAACAGTTCTTTCCTATCCAACTCCCCTGTGCAGAAGACTTGATTCACCTTAGCTAAAGCTCTCCCTTTCTCTATTTAAGAGTTTGTGACTCGATTTTCAAAGGCAAACAAAGCAGAAGTTCTCTGAGTGCTGCTTTCCAGTGCGAGGGACCCACTCGAAGCTGCTCCAAGAATTTCCATGTGCCAGTGTGGCTGAAAGGAAGTAATTTATCCTACTGTTTTCCCTGAACCAAGTTCACATGGTGCACAAGAAGGGTATTTTTCGGGCTCCTTTTCCACCCCTGAGAGGGCATTTTGCTCTTTTTTCTTTTATTTTTTACCATTTTGTTCCCTAATCCAATTTTCTCACAGCTTTCAAAAGTCCACCTCAGTGGAGCTCTTGAAGGAAGTAGCAGAAATTCCTGCACTTCAACAGAATGATTTTCATCCTGCTAGCCATGATTGAGATAAAACTTGGGATAAAATAGCATTCTTTGCTGACTGTGGGGTAGGCTAAGATGGTGACAAAGTTTTCCTCTTCCTCCAGTTGCTGGGATTCGTGTCCTAAATCCTGTCTGCTGGAGCCTGAATCCATTGACTGAAGTGTGTACAGTCAAAGAGAGGCTGGCTGAGGGTGCTAAACTCCTGTCAAAGCTGAGAAATTATTTTAAAATTACTTTTCCCTGCACATCCTTTCAAATAGCAACCAGCAAACATTTCCTGGGTTGTTCCTGCGGTGGTGTAGGACCAGTCTGGACTGTGACACAGAAAGCACTGGCATCTCTTACACAGACAACATGTGCACGTGCACCATTCTTCAGTGAGTTTTGCAATCCAAAGGCTGAGTTTGCATTGGAAAAAGTGATTAGGTCATTAGTGGTGGCTTGGGATAGTGGGACAAAACCCCTTTGTCCTCGGTTGTGTCAGAAATGTCACTTATTTCAGGAATAAGAGCAGAAATTCCTGTATCTGATCTCCTCCACATCTCACACCCAGCTTTGCCTGTGGGATGTCGATATAAATGCCCCAAATTTTGGCATCTGATGAAAGGAATGAATAAAACTCCTGATTTTTGCCAACGTGGATGTGTCAAGACGGAGTTTGGGAATGCTGATGAGCTGATCCATGAATGGTGGGTTTTCCTACCCCACCTCCTGGACAAGGGTCTCACAACAGCCCTGTGAGGTAGATATTGAACCTGGGGGGGCAAATGGAGTCACACAGAGAGAAAGGAGAGAGAAAGAGTGAGGAAAAGCCACGGCAAGGATCCAGGGATCCTGAATGCCAGCCTGCTGCTCCAGGGAGCGTTTCCTTCTGGAGAAGAAGACATGTCTGTCTCCTGGAAGGTGGGACAGACACCAAAGGAACTCCTGGGACAACAGGTCAACGTTCATTTTCCTGTTGAATTCCAGGGTTTGGCTTGTTCAAGGTCAAAAAAGTACACTGGGCGTAAGGCCAGTGAAAGAGAGAACCCAGAAGTTTTGGGAAGTCAGGTGTGGAGGGGGGACATGGAGAAAAGCACTTCCAAAAGGCTGCTCCAAAGGGACACCTGTGGGCTCTTCACAAGCACCCCTCAAGTGAGCTTTGGAACTATGATGGAAAGACCAGAGGGATTTGCTTTCGTAGATTCCAGTGGTTGCTTTCGTAGATTCCAGATCTCAGAAGAAAGAAAGAGGAGGAAGGAAAGAAAGAAAGAGGAGGAAGGAAAGAAAGAAAGAAAGGCAAGGAAAGAGGTTGAGAGAGCAAGACTGAGGAAGATATTTTTTAAAAAGAAAGCAAAAGTAAAAGAAAAGAAAGAAGGAAAGAGAAATAGAGAAAAATGAGAGATAAAGGAGAGAAAGAGACACAGCGGAAGAGAGAATGAGAGGGAGAAAAAAGAAAGAAGGAGAAAGAGAAAGAAAGAAAGAGTGAGAATGAGAGGAAGAAGGAAAGAAAGAGATAAAGAGAAAAAGAGAGAGAAAGAAAGATAAAGAAAGATAGAGAAAGAAAGAAAGAACGAGAAAGAAAGAAAGAGAAAGAAAGAAAGAGAAAGAAAAAGAAAGAAAGAGAAAGAAAGAAAGAAAGAAAGAAAGAAAGAAAGAGAAAGAAAGAAAGAAAGAAAGAAAGAAAGAAAGAAAGAAAGAAAGAAAGAAAGAAAGAAAGAAAGAAAGAAAGAAAGGGATTAAGATAGAGAAAATGAAGAAAAAAGTAAAGAGAAAGAAAAGAAAAGAAAAACCACATAGTTTTCCCTATTTGCAATCTGCAAAGGGGATGTTTTCCCTTCCAACATTCCACAAAGTGCTGTGAGGCGGAGAAAATACAGGGAGACTGTCCCATGCAGAAGGTTTTGGGAGATAGCACCTGGCACAAGGTTTGCTACAATAAGTTGGTTATTCTTTATTGCGTTGGAAATAAAACAGTCATGGAAAGTCCTGCATAAATCCACAGCCATGGCCTGCAAAATCCCTGCCTCACCTTGACTTTGCTGAATATTTTCAGGGTTTAGGGCTTGAGGGGGTTTTTATTTTATTTTATTTGTTTTCAAGGATGGAAATTAAAGCTGGTCACGGGATTTGTTCTTCTGAGGGCAGGAAGGGGAAAGTCTGTCTATACAGAGAGATTCTTCTGATGTGTTGCTAATGAGGGTGAGCAAAGCACTGTGCCCAGCTTGTAATCCAGGGTAATATCTTTTATGAGGATTTTTATCTTATCTCAGAACATGTTCCTGTTGAGCAAACCAAAACTTGGTGGACAACTAGAAGATGAACAGCTGGTGGAGAGCTGTGCCATGAGTTATTTCTGTGGGATTCTGGTAATTTATATCAAATCTGTGGTTAATTAATCAAATGGAAACATTTTCATGCTGGCCTTGGGACAGGGAAGGAGGATGGACCATTGGAGAGTGACTCTACAGGAGGCTGCTCTGAGAGCCAATTCCTCTTGATATCTGTGGGGCCACAGAAAGGCAGATGGACCAAGGTGAAGGGGACACTACAGGTCCATAAATCCAGATGGCATCTCTCAAGGAATAAACTTTTTCCTAGAAGGGCACAGCACCTTCTCCCAGATGTGTTGGAGATACAGGCCAGCTCTGCAGAAACAAAACTGATGGGAAAAGCTCTTGTAAGGGGTTGAGTGCTGATGTTCTCCATCTGAGAATGCTCCACAACCCTGAGGGGTCTGAAGCAGCTGAGCTCACAGCCTTTGAAAGGAAAGCTTGATTCCAGCACCAGCTTTTCTACATAAAGACCTCAGACTTGGGATCAACTGAATCCCTTTTGGAGAGAAAGATCCACCGAGCACCATGCCACGAAACATCAACCAGGAGATCTCCTTCTCTCGCCAGAGAGCCAGTGCTGGGGCATTTCCACTGTTTGACTGCAGTAACTCTGGACCTGGAACAAAGGAAGAACAAAGCTTACCAAGCTGCGGAGACGAGTGCCACGGGCAGCTTTTCAGAGATGCAGCCAATCCTGCAACAAATCACAGGATTTGCAGTCAGCAGCAAGGCCAAAAGCCGGCATCCATCGAGCTGTAGGATTTGGCCACGGGACAGTGCCTATATCTGCATGCCAAGCAAGGATTCCTGCCAGTGCCTAATGTCAGGCTGTTTATTTCTGTCCAGATCAAAACCAGTTAGAACATCAAGCAGCAAAATCACAGTGAACTGTCATTTAAAAGATGTGGTGGAGATCAGGGAAGACTGGAAGTTAATTGGTCAATGACTGGAAGGAAGGTAAGCAAAGAGAGAGGTATGGAGTTGTTCTATTTCTGGAGCTGAGAAGGAAAGATTTGTTCCCTATCCTCCTGTGTGAAAAGAATATTTAAAAAGCTTTCAGGAAGGAAAAAGCTGATGAAAGCAAACTGGAAAAGTTTAGGTTACTTGAATCCCTTGTGGTGTGAAGACAGAAAAGAAGAGGGGGACTGCACAGAAAAGGAAAATTAAATGAATCAGTCTGTCCTCTAGGGTCTCAGCATGGGTTTAGCTGGGATTTGTGCATGTTATACCTTTGCAAAGACCCCCCAAGGGTGTGATCCACACCACTTGCACCAGACTGTTGCATAGAGTGGCCGTGAGTTGGCGGGGTCACCCCAGAGGTGGCTGCAGGTCGCTAACAGTGCTCTGCCACTTCACAGGCTGCACGAGTAAGATCGTGTTATGCTGGAAAAGCCCTTGGAGACCCTCTGGGATGAAGGACTTGAAGAAGTTGGATAGCTTTACATATCCAAGTCTAGCTCTGTCTTATTTTTGGGAAAGGCCACTGGAGATTTTTCAGAGAGACAAGAACGTGCTTGTTGGCATTGGCCAACACAGGGATGGCAGTCCCACGAGCCATTAATGGTCAATAAACCCAGCAAATTTTGATGGCTCCTGCTGGAGGCTTGGAAATGTCCCCACTCTGGTGGTTCAGCAGTAGCAAAGCTTGGAGAGTACTGGGAAGAGGTGTGGTGGGGGCAGGAGATGTGAAAATGAACCATGACCATTGCCCGCGTGGTCGCCTCTTGGACGTTTGGTCCTAACTCTCACAATATCCATCAGCTCTGCAGGACACAGAGCCAGCTCCTCTGGAACATGGAATTTGTGCTTCTGGAAGGGAACATAGAGCTTATTGCGAGTGCGGAAGGTTCGTTGTATTTTTCATGGTGGCAAGCGCTGGTCTTCCACACTCCGCTGCTGCCGGTACCCTGTGACTTCAGCAGTGCGGAACGGCTGCCACAAAAGCCAAATTCATCCATTAGAGAGCTGGGAGAAAGCCCAGGGGATGCCTGCTGTGATCCTGATAAAACACGTGCTGCTGAGAGGAAAAACCCAGCTTTTGTTGGTTAAGGATGGACCAAATCCTGCCCTCAAACCCCTCCATGGTCAGAGACCGCCCGGCCTGATGCTGGTGTCCCACTGGAGCCACAGCCTCGGATCCTCCTGGTCCCAGTGGCACCCGCAGCCCGGCCTGGAGCATCTCTGTGCCGTAAGATCCCAAGGGAAAGTCAAACCTGGACTTCACAGAAAATCAAATGGAACGCAACTGAACCACGAGCATGATGCGAAACGTCATTTTGGCCGGACGAAACGCAGTTTCCACAACCTGGTTTTAAGGAACAGTATCACACAGAGATAGATACACTATGCTAGGTCTGGAGGAAAGAAAATAAACCAATATGCTAAATAAACCAAGACATACAGTATAGGGGATATTCTGATCAACAAACCAATCACCATTAGAATCAAAAAGTAAACCAGCCTTTCACTTAGGACCCTAACAACATTTCTCAATGCACTAAGTACATTTTAAACCATGCAAGTTTACACAAACATCTTAACTAGGTTTTTTTTTTTTTTTTACTTTTTAAAACACCAACATTATGCATTTCTTTGTTAATTATATTGGTTAAAGTTGCAGCCGTTCACTGCCAAATATCAGATACATCATATACATATTTTTATACAGAATCTGGACAACACAACATTACACAGCCTAAATAGAGAAAAAAAGATTATTTGTTCCTTTGTTTGTTTGTTTTTTCAGTTTTGTAAAAAATATGGAATGGTGATAGGAAGGAGGGAGAAGGCGTGGGAAATCTTCTACCAAATTAAAGGATTATATCAAAATAATTCCCAAATCACAGTACAACAAGGAAAAAATAAGGTTCGAACTCAGCTCCACATTTAAGATTCTCTTAGCTAAGAAACAAGACTTTACACACAGAATGTATCAGTATCTAAAATTAGAAAGAATTGCAACACCATGCTGTGATTCCAAATACATCTTAGTTCAAAAAAATGTTCAAAAGGGGAAGGTAAAAAAGGAAAAAATTAATCCATAAACTCAGTGATTGTAAAGTTATCTTGTTGGTTTGGATTTCCTACCTACTCGCGATGCATTGCCGTGGGATGGAACTGGACGGCCACTGCGGCCGGAGCAATGCCAGGATAAAGGAATGACTCGGGAATCACTCGCTGGGTTCTGTTGGGGCAGCTGGAACTCGGAACGGGATCTGAAACCATCCCAATGGTTTGGGGTCTTTACTTTTCCTTCTACTCGGCTCTGAACAAGAGCGGGGTGATGACCTACGCGGCTCCCCCACGGCCATACCCTGCCCATCCACACGGAGCAATGCATGTGTTGGATTAGACGGAAGGGAAACAGAACTTGGAAATCAACCATGGAGGATGCTGTGGTTGACATGGCAAGTATACAAAAATGCTAAAATTTCAGATATAATCAAAGATACAAAATCAGTTCTGACAAGAGATATTTTTTTTAGGTTTTTTTTTTTTTTAATAGCAACCATTACAGTGCAAGGTTTTAAAAGTTATTATTACAGTAAAAGGTGTGTATCTGGTTTTACAGTAACTGTAGCACTGATTTTTGTTATGTATAGTAGGTCCCTGATGTAAAGTGTATGCACCAGTTTGAGAGAAAACCCCGCACAATAACGGCTCTTTAGCTTTAAATACATTTTTCTTTTTTTTTTTAAACAGATACAAAATAACACATCAAGTTCACAATTTCACAAGCACGGACTTTTGCCTTAATAAAAAGCATGAAAACTTGGTTGAAACCCCAACGTTTAAAGAAATGTAAAAACCGTTCAATGAGGGACGCGAGTGTGTGTTTGAGTCACGGCTTTCTGCCACCTCACCAAGCTCCTGGATGAGTCTGTGCTGCCCAGACTGCTGCTTCTTGCTCACCCACCAGGTTTTTTTGGCCAGGCAAAGTGGTGTTCAGCTTCCCACAGCTGGGATTTGAGTTTGTGCATTTAACATTAACAATAATCTATTTTTTTGGGTGGATGAGTTCCCAAAAAGCAGGATCATCCACAGAGGGTCTGTGACTCCAAGCCACAGGTTAATTTGGAAGGGGCTCTTTTTTGAAATGATCAGGATGAGATGCAAATGACTGCAGCCCTGCAATAATCCTTGGAAGATCTCTACAATCATCAAGTCCAACCATCAACCCAGCACCATGTTCACCCTTAAACCATGTTCTCTAGTGCCACATCCACTCCTGTCTCACTGCACCCATCTTTGACTCTTCTGAGTTAAAAAAGCTTTAGAATCATAGAATCACAGAATATCCTGAGTTGGGAGGGACCCACAAGGATCATCATCCAACTCCTGGCCCTTCACAGGACAGCTCCAAGAATCCCACCCTGTACCTGAAGCATCATAGTGACTTGCTAATTT
Organism: Oriolus oriolus; assembly: GCA_013400235.1. NCBI lineage: Eukaryota > Metazoa > Chordata > Aves > Passeriformes > Corvidae > Oriolus > Oriolus oriolus. The sequence continues at coordinate 469,746 of VXBT01000691.1, forward strand.
AGTCAAACAAATTGATTTTACTTCATTACCAACCTGGCTTTTGTGAAAGCAAGAAAAGAGTAATCAGAAAATCTGATGCTGCAGTTTAAATCCCAACTCCAAGAAGAGGGATCCAGCTGACAACACAGGCTTCCAATAGAAATGTGTCTGTCCCTCAGCAGTATTTCAGGAATTTATTTAGTGCATGATTTTGCAATTTTTATCTTTTCAAGTTGCTTTTACTCAGGTAAATAATATGTTTTTCATCTGAGTTAAAATTACTGAAAGCTAGACCCAGAAAAGTGATGTGGAGTTCCTCTCCAAAGATGCACATCTCCTTCCACTGATGGTAGAGGAAGCAGGTGCAAAGAAGTCAGATGAGACACTTTAAGGGAGAGAAGGTTAAGTGGGATTAATCCCTCTTTCGACTTCTCTCCCCACTCCAAATGGGTGGGTAAGTAAATATGCAGTATTCGGGTGGGAAAGGCTGCAGAATTACTTAAAAGGAGTATCTTGTACAAAAAATACCAAACGTATTTTGAAAATTGCATCTGCAATCCTTAGCAAAATGCAGTCCCAGCCAGAGGCTGGAGGAGGTTTGATGAACATTGTGAGCTCAAGGGAGATATGGACAAATGTTTTATCAAAGTTCTTCCATCTCTGCCTCCCTTTAGATTTTATTCTGGTCACTTGAGGGACTTTTAGAAGCAGCAGGAGTCCAACACAAGAGTGGGATGCCCTTGGTTGTGTCAGTCACCACATTTTAGTTCTGTCAGACACTACATCTTCCCAGCAGATTTCTGCAGTCAGCTCCACCGCTGCCCCTCAGCTCCTCATTGCAAATTCTCTCCATGGAGGAATCCCTCCTTTCCCACAGCACACCTGCACCTTGTCCTGAGGAGCTTCTCCCCATGGCAAACCTGCCCCTGCACCTGGCTTAACTTATTTTAAAAAACCACCTGCTTTTTGAGAAGAGTCTGGCTCTGCTGGTGGGATTTACTGAGCACTGGGGGAGCTCATAGCAGTCTGGCTCATGGAAAAGTGAAAAGCTTGACAAAATCCCTGGTCAGGAAGAATTCATCCCTTTAAAGAGGAAAGGATCAAGTATTAGACACATTTTAATCACAGTGCTCCTCTACCTTAGGCTTCAATTAACAAGACATTCCTCTGGAAGCTTGATGAGCCAGTGGAAGGGCAATCCAATCATGGAGGCCTCTGCTAGGCCAAGAATCCAAGCATGGAGGCCCGCGGGGTGGTGTGGTGCCCCACTGCAGGAGGAATTTCTTTATGATCATTATTCTAAGCCAAAAATCCCTTTAACAGACTAATTCAACAAAAAAAAAAAAAAAAAACCTGCAACCTTGTCAAAGGAAAAGCACCACTCCTCCCAAACTCTAAGCAATGAGGCAGTGAAGCACAAGCCTAACCACAAAAGGCTGAAAAGTCAGGAATTCCGTGAAAACTTTATGGCCTGCGCAAAAAGTACTTGGACACTTAAAGCACAAGCTTTCAAGCTAGAAAAGAAGTGGTGGAAATCAGAGGAGCCAAGCTGCTTCTATCAAACTGTGTCAAGGTTTGGGCTCTGGGACTATAAGGCTTCTTGAGGGGGGTAGGCTTTGTTATTCCAGGAAACAATGAAGATCTCTACTTTTTACAGTGATTTTGCCCCTTGGATGTTAATATCTGAACTTCTCTGATGAATTGCAGATGGAAGAAGGACAGCAGGAATGTTGTCTCATTTCTACACAAAGGAATTTGCTGCATGAGTAGTGAAAATGGCCTGTGATCTCTACATTGTGTTAGAGGATCACCCCTGGCTCCTTCTGTAGTCAGTGGAAGGAAATTGGCATTTCCAGAGCCTGATTGATCTCTCCTGCTTTGGATATCTCTGCTAGGAGGGGTGAGTGTTCTTCTGCAAGGATCAAAGACAAAGTTGAGCAGCACTAGTTTGAGTTTGGGAGTTAACTTTTAGTTATCTCAGTCAGATAAAGTGAATCTTACCAGCAATATTCAGTCTTAAACATTTGCAGAGGTTTGGATTTTTTAAAGTACCAACACATTTCAGTGCTGGCTTATTCCATCCTGAATTTATTAATCCACAGTGGAGTAACAGCCATCTTAAATTTTTGTTCCTTCATTTCATGCCAAGGCAACACAGCTGCTTTTTCCCAGTGTTGTCAGCACAGTTCCTCTCATCCCACTGCACCTGTAGTTTGTTTTCCCACTTGGATCTCCCGTGTGCAGCCCTGGCCAGTGGCTTTGGGAACTGAACACCTCTTGTTCATTGAGTCATGCAGTGATTGCTGGGGCATCCCACAGAGTCCAGGTTCCAGCGAGATGTTCACAGAGAAATCAGGAGGATCTGTGCTTTTTGGAACACAGGGAATGTCTCAGCATCACATCATTGATATTAATCCTCTAAAATCTCATTGGAAGGTGAAAACAAATGATGCCACTTGTTCTGCCAGAGAAAAGATGTCAGTTTTGTGCAAGAGATGTGGGTACGCTGAAGGATTCCTTCTTCAAAAATAAGGTGCCAGATGTTGCAGTTCAAACCTTTGAATTGTTTTTATGTGTTGCAATAAAAATCTGGAAGAGGAGATGCAGGACCTTACAGTGTCCCTTTGGAGGGGCTTGGCAAGCTGATCATGGTTGTTCAAGTTTATCTGAATCCCAAAAATGAGCAAAATTGGCTGTGACCAAATCTGGACAGAAGACCAAGACTGAAAGCAACTCAAGATTTTCAGCAGGTGACACTTCTCTACTGAAACCTTGAGGTGGGGAAGAAGATGAAAATGAGATTGTTTGGGATGAAAATGAGATTGTTTGGAAATGCTGCTGTATAAATAAGGTGTGAAGTGGCCGTTAAGGTTCCAATGAGATCTTTTAGAGAAATCAGACTTTTAAATATCATCAACTTGAGTCATAATGTTGAAAGTGAGAAGTACTTTTCCTTCCATAAAGATTGGAAGAAACAGGAGATCACCTTGACAGGTGAGCAGTCTGCAGGGCACACTTTAAAAATTGATTTGATCTTGGGACACTGGGAGCCTCATTATCTGAACAAACAGAGATTGATGCCTGTGTTTGAGTTGGTATCTCGGACTCCTTCTAAAGTCAAGACAGACGCAGACATTTCTAGGTCATGATTCACCTGACAAAGTGCAGGCAGCTGCTTTACAAAGACAGGAATTGCATCCCAGAAAGGCACATTCCTTTCGAAACGTGGCATCCATTCATTAATCTACCCAAATAGGACATGCACACCATAAATGTCTAAAATTGGGTGAGTCAAATCTCACCTTCATTGCAAAGTTATTCATTTTCACATCTTTTTTTTCCTCCCAGAGTGGCAAGGATGTCACGGAGCAAACACAAATCTCAAGGACCAGTCCTCTTTCTAGAGGGACAGTCAGAAACTTTCAAACTTGAGAGATTCTTACTGGAGCTCTGTGGGAGACCTTTTATGGATAAAGAGCAAGGGGAAGAAATAAAATTGCCCTGAAAGAATGACAGGGAATCATTATCTTGCCTCACACACCCATCTAAGGTGTACAGTGGTGACAAATTGTCATGGGGATGTAGATGAAAGATACCTTAATAAAGAACAGAAAACAAACCATGTGCTAAAAACTTGTGTTGTTGCTGCTAAGATAAATTTTCAAAGGACAAAAACGGCTGGGTATTCTCACAGTGTTCTTCTTGGTGTCTACAAGAGCAATGATCCCAAAATCCTGCCATGATAACCCAGCCTGGACATGCCTGGGAAAGGACATCTGGCTGCTAAAGCCTGCAGGTTTAAGGGATTTATCTTCTGGAACTCCTCAAGTAGTTAATAAATTATAAATATAGGCATGGGATGTGAAAACAACCAGATTTCAATCATTGTTTAAATATTTCCAGACTAGACCAAATGAGAAATGAGCACGGAATAGTTTCTTTAAATACCTGGTATTGTTTCTAATATCAGATTAATTTCAACTCTTTTTGCTTCGTGTAAACCAGGTGCTTCTTTTCCTGAGAAAGGAACTGAGCTGCTCAAAAAAAGGGTCACAGGTGATCTCTGCTGTTTGAATTACCAAAATTTGGCTGATGTGGATGGATGTTGCTTTTGTTATAAGAAGATGCAAATACATTTGTTTTTTTCTGATAAAACATGACATTTTTATAGGAAAAAAACCCTAATATTGCAAAAGCATCTGACGCACTGAACACAGGACCTGATGGAGCCAGCATAGAAGTGATCCAGAGAGTTGCGAGCCAAATGTGACTTGCCAAATCTGTGGACTTTTAACCCATTCTCAAGTTGCAAACGCCTCCCCAGGCCTCACTTGATGCAAACTCTTTCAGTGCTCTTGGCTGTGAGGTTAAAGAAAGCCCAGGGCTGAGTTCCTAGAGCAAGCATCAGAGCTGGAGAAGGATTTGGGGACGAAAACAAAGAATTACATTTTAAATCAGCCTTGGACTGGGGTGGGGGAAGCCAGAAAAAAATAGCCAAACTCCCCCTAGCCTGAAAAATGAGGAATTATTGCAGGAAAAGCAGCCAGTTCTAAAGGTGCTGGATTCTGCAGAAATATCTTGCTTATTGAAGGGAAATGCACACAAACACAGCACTATTAAGACTCAGGCAGCACTGTGGAGTCTTTATTTTTTTAAAAAGCAAGTGCAACAAGGCCATATGCTGTCCTTGAAGCTCTGCTGGCAGCATAACAAAGGGAAGGCATGGACCAAAAAAAATCTGGGCTCTTCCTGGAACATTCTGATCCCCTCAGCTCCCACGGAAAGCAGGGATGGTATTTTGGGACTTAATAAGAAACCTTTGGCACCTTGCAAAGTTGAAGGCTCTTGCTTTGGGGCGGGATGAAAACAGGTTCCAAGTCAGAAGGATGAGAAGGGCCCAAAAGTTTGTTAACACTGGGGTAAAATCCATTTTTAGACATTTCTGAGCACTTTCCAGTTACGTTTTGGGAGCTGGCATAGTCTGAGGTAATACAAGAGGCATGGTTTGAAGGGGGAGGTATTTTAATAATAAAATATATATTTCTTGTAAAAGATATGACCTCTCTCCCAAACCTTGGCTCTCTCTTATTAATCAGGTACTTGTTTCCAGGTTCAGTCTGATATCACCTCCTCTTGACTATTGTACTGTCGCTTGTCATGACATTGAACCAGCAGCTGTCAAGGTTTGTGGTGACTTTATCCATAATAAATAAAAAACCCACTGAGAGAGTGGTTCTTTCTCCCTGTGACAGTGTCCCTGAGCCTCCACAAAAGGGTGCCCACAAGCAAAGCTGTCTCCAGACTTGCTGCTAAATCCTCACATGGGGGGAATCTCTGGGTCAATATTCACTGATTGCAGCCAAAACTGTGCCAAGAACTGAAAAACTTTTGACGACTGAGTGCCACATCCTGCTCTATGTGATTTATTAGTGTGAGTGGAGACAAGGAATGTAACAGGAAAGGGAGAATAATCTGTGTGTCTTATAAAGTTTAGAGCTTTTGCCGCGTCAGAGGACATCCAAATGTTACTCAGCCCCTCATCCTGCATCTCAGGGATGGTGGTAAAGAGACCCCGAGCAGTTCCACCAGCAAAGGAGTTTGGTTGCTCATCTTGAACACTGAACTTGGCTGGGCAGTGAAACGCTCATCTGGTGCTCAGGAAGAGCTGTACCAAATTTCCTGCCAAATGATGTCATCGGTGCTGAGCTAATGATCCAAAGAGGGACTGGCACCGGGAAGAGCTGAGTGTCCTCACAGCCAGTGCCATTAACACCTCACAAAAGTAACTCAGGGTGCCTGTTTGAAACTCGAGCCAGCCTCGGAGATGGGACAGGCCCCCTGAGGTGGGGGAAGATCATCCTTTCAGCTTCTACCAGCCTTACATCTCCTCCTGGCACACCTAGTCCAGTTTAGGCAGGACTGTGATGACGTGACTGCTTTGGTGAGTCCAGGCTAATTCTCCTCAGGCTTAAGATGATCCAACACTTGTTTGAACAAGTATCTTTTCCTGACAGGAGAGAGGACAAAATTCATAGTTGCCCCATCAGGCATTGTGTCCTCAGCCTCCTTTGCTGAGTCTGTATTTTGGAGGAGAATTTCAATGGGCTAAAATTACAGCACTTTTTCCTTACATTGTAAGCTCTGGTATCTTTTGTAGGATCTTCTGATGGTGCACTGGTCTCTCCTTCCTCACATGATCCTGGGCATGTCCTGATGCCCAACTCCACAGCCATGAAGGGACTCTCAAACCATGGTTTCACCCTCATGCCTTGGACACAATTCTGCTTCTTGACTTGAGCTGAGGATTGAGTGAGCCAAATCTGACTCTGTGCTGGGCCTTGTGCCTCCAGACCTCAGGAATAACAGAGAGAAAATAAAACTGAGTCCTGCAGCCTCTGTTGCCAATGGTCTGTGGCCTAAAGGATCTCAGGAAACCCTTGATCTCAATCAAATTAGTCTTGGTTTCTGTAAAAGCTCCATGGTCAGAACCTGCTCAACCTTTTACCCAAACCTTCTCTTTAGTAGGTGAGACAGCAGAAGACATTCCTAGTGCTGTTATATCCACTTGCTATCTGTCATGCAAGGGCAACATAGAGGCAATTTCTGCTCAACCAGCACACCCTGCTCACTCATGGGTGCTTTGCTCTAGGCCAGGATAAAAGCTGGGTCAGCTTCATGGAAGCTGGTAAAGATTTCCCATATTTAGTAAGGTGGAATAAGAGGAAAATTTTGCTCAGGAGCCAGCTTCCAGAAGAAAAGGGATCTTTATAGAAATGAAAGTCCTGAAAGGTGGAAAGGAGTAGGTAGCACAGCAGTGAGCGTGAAGCTCCTCCACAGAAATGGAAGAGATGCAGGAAGATTCTCAAAAAAGCAAAGCTGATAATCCAGAAGGACCTAAAACCTCAGAGTTGGCATTAGGAAATCATTGCAATGTGACCACAGAACAAACTAACCAGATGTGACAAGGAAATGCTTCCATGACCAAAACCAAAGGCATCCCATTAGCACCAGTGGAAATAATTGTGAGAAAAGGGGAAGAAAACCTGAGCTCCCTTCAAAGAGATCCAGAAAAAGAAATGCTGAAGACTTCCCCAGTTCATCAAACCACCACCAGCCCTCTGAACATCCAAGGACATCGTTAATGCTGCTTCAGACATGAAGTTCATTCAGCACCTGCACCTCTGGAGGGCACAGAGGATCCACCAGGAACCTCGTTAACATTAATCAGTGTGACCCAATCAGATCCACCAGTGATTCCATGACCTGGTCCTTCCCAGAGCACATTTCACTGCAGATGAGAGAAGAACCAGGCTGTCTCTTCCATTTACTGGAAAGGCTCTTTGCCACTCAATTAAAAGGAGACCTTTTTGACTTCACAGCAGGGATTGAAGACAATAACCATGACGTACAAAATCCAAGCCTATTTCTGAAGCAAATAAAGAACAAACAAGGCCAGGAATTCCGTGTGATTTCCGAGCAGAAATGGAACAGCTGCATCTCTCCCTTCTGCCTAATGCAAGATGATTAATGAACAGATTGAAAGGATTGTGTATTTCATGTCAAAATTTGGGGATTATAATAGGCAAAGATTGAACTACCATAATGGACCCTCAATCAAATTATAGCAGTTTAACAATAAATTGTGCTTTTTGGTATCTCAAGCTCCTCTCAAACTTCATAAAGTCTCATCTCAAAATAAACCTTTCAAAAAGCTCAGTAGAATGACAAAATGCCCAAATTCAAACACACACTTTGGAAGCATACTTTTCATATAGATATTTTTCTCATTGTTAGATTATTTCTTTTTCCAATTCAACTCCAACCTGTAATTCCATCTGCTATACAACTTCATGAACACATCTGTATTTCATTCCAGATAGACAAAATACTACACCATAAAAATAGAAATAGGTGGGAACAGGCAACAAAAATAATCAAACCAAACCAAAGAACAAGCCAGATTTGTACAGACACCAGATCAGAATGAGGAAAAAAAATGCTGTTTGTACTGAACAATTGTGCCAGTTTTAGAGAGAAGACTATGCAGAAGGGGTCTCGTGAAACCCAGTCTAAATCTGTGTTTTGCAGTCCTGTCTTGTGCTTTAAGTGAAACCCAACAGCATTTTCTCCACAGAGATTTATTCATCTTTGGGTTTCATTTCCTGCTTCTTTCTTTGTTTCTTTTTCCTTTTTCATTTTTTAAAAATATTTTTATTTTTTTATTTCCTAATGGAACAGCTGGATTTGTGTTCAGTAATAATTCTTCTCCTTGCTCTTAAAAAAAAATATGTCATACTCCATTTGTGTCCAACTCTTTCTGTTCACCAATTTTTTGTTTTCTTTGACAAAGCAGTGGGGGAAAATGTTACATTCCCCCCATTCTGGTGGAAAGGAAATGGAGAGGATTCCCCTCATTTTACTCCCAGTAAAGTGAGATCCCTGTAAATATTTCCTAACCAAGCTAAGAGTCCCAGTATTTGGGACTTGGTGCTTTTTTTTTTTCTAATTCCAGTCTATGGGAGCAGTGGGGGCATTGGAAAGGATTGCTCTGGACAGATGTGGGCTTTGTGTCCTCACATTTCCGGCAGGAGGATCAAGCTGTGAGGCTCCTGGAAAGGCTTCCCTGGGAATAAATAGCTGGGAGGTCCCGTCCATATCAACAGCCCTCCGTGATGCTCCTCCCCACACCACAAGATTCAGCCAGAATTTCTGTGCCAGATGTTGGCCATTGTGGTGTTCCTGGCTTGTCACAGGGTCCAAGAACATTTTCCACCACATGAGCACAGGGCAAAGTCTTCCTCACTCTGCCAGGAGCTCCCACATTCCTCACCCTTTCCATTGCCAGAGCACAAGGAACCGTGTGGCTCAGAATGATGCACGTGACCAAAAAACGAGGGGTTTTCACTTGCCAGGATATTTGTGCTCTGACCATGGGAATCTGGCTTGAGGTATCCAAGGTGATCCTCAAATCCTCAATTCCAGCCATCAGAAGGAGATGCATCCCACGTGCCTTAGCCAAGTGGAGAATTGTCCTTGGGAACTCTTTGTCTCTCTCCACTCCCACAGAAAGGACCTGGATTAGTGACTCTGGGTCAGTGGCTGCCATTAGATGGACAATTCTTCAATGAATGTGGTCCCATGGCTCAGGGAAGTGCCACATTCCAATTATTTCAAAGAATGGAGCCTCTCTTCACCCAAATGGAAAGAGATGAACATATTTTTCCTTCATCAGTCCTAACAGCCCCTCTTTGTCTGCTTCCTCTCTGCCTCCTGCCAAATTCAGTGTAGAGATCAGACAAACCAAAATTGAAAGACCAGGACTGCAAATCATTTTCTTTCAATTTTGGTGTTTGATTCCAGTTACAAACAGGCTGTATTTGGGGAAAAGAAAAAAAGCAAATTCATGTTTGACAATTCTGGTGTCTATCTCACATCTCAAAAACATCACTTCAATGGAAAAGGAACAGAAACAATAACCATTCACTCATGAACACAATATCAATTCCAGTGTACAGGAAGATAGGATCCAGACAGGATTTTACAACTAAGAAGGGAACATTACAATAAAGACTATGACATTTTATGAATATTCGTGTTATAGCTTTGAGCTTTATTGCAAAGCAAAAAATATATATTTGTATATATATATATATATTTTTATCTACATATCACCTCTGACATTGTATACAACACTAAATCACAAGAAATCAAAGAAATCATAGTGAGGTAGATACAAAACAAAGGGATGTTGAAGAATCCAGCTGCTAAATTTGGCTTAACGCAACTGTCATTAACATCTGTATATCCACCACAGCAGTGAGCTTTGATTCACAGCTTGATCAATGGATCCTACTAACATTGATATTGATATTAGAGCCCATTTAGGAATGATGCCGTTTGGGGAACGGGGAGGAAAATAAATCAGAAGCGCTTCCTACAAACCAGTCGTCTCCAAGGGAAAATTTTCCATTGATTTTTCATGACTTTTAGCATTGATAAAACAGCTCTGAGAAATAGCCTGTGATCTAGGGGTCCTGGTAGTGCCTGAGGGCAAAGAGGGAGGACTCTCCAGCAGGGAAATCTACTGGGGTTGAACATAAACAAAAGCAAAATAAACCGTTCTCCCTTCCATTTAGATGGCCGAGAGGAAGCAGCACACCCCGGGAATGCTGGAGGCTGCATCCACAAACGTGTGCTCAGGAATATCGACTCGGACTTGTTGATGATGGCCAACCAAACAAGGCTTCAGCAGAAGGGCAGCCCCTGGATGGAACCTGCTGCTCTTTTCAGGCAACAGCAGATACGTGGCAAGAAAATCGGTACCACTGAAATGACCGGTGCTGGTGGGACCGGTGCTGGCACCTGGTGGGGTCTGGCTGCTTGCTCTGCATTCCCACAAGGAGACTTGTTAAGGCACCTGGATGACTGGGGCTCTATGGATAATTCTCAGCACAATACCCTGGGAGGGATTTGGGATAGCCTTGAGCTTTTAAATTTAGTCTGTCGACCCAGGACAACATGTACCTGGTGCTCCCTTCCACAGGCGGAAAGACACGGACATGAAAAGCCGTGGGTTTAATGTTAGCCAGGGGAAGCCAGGCTGGATCCAGGAAAACATTTCTGATGTGTTTCCAGCACAGGGATGGTTGGTGAAAGTTCTTTAGGCCATTGGACCACCTTCATCCATGAGGTGGCACATGCAGCAAAGGATGGACCTGGTACCCTCATATCATTCAGGAGCCATGAATTATCAGGAATTTAAGGAACTCTCAGTGCTTTATGTCCAACACAGACAAAAGCAAGTTGGATTTTCTGGACTAGGAAGCCCCTTTGCTGCTGCTCAAACATCTCCTAATCTTCTTGCAAAGGTAGGAAGTGGCACCCTGGAAGAAGCACGATTCCCCAGCTGTCCTGCAAACAGCGGCAATGAGAGCTTTATCCTCCTATCATTTACAATGTCAGGGCTGGATTAAAGAAAATGGGGAGAAGTGACCAGAACAAATTGCAAACGAGCAGGAGGAGAAACCAGTGCGTCTGTTACCAGCTCGCTGTGTGAATTGAACAAGTCACTGTTGGAGAATGACCTCATCCTTTAGGAAAACACACCGAAGGTTATTGCTTGTGCATTCATTTCCAAGTGGTTTTTTGGGAACCCCTACAGCGACCAGAAAGTGGTCACAGAAAGTGTGTAGCACTTAAGAAAATCAAATTCCCCCCATTTCTTAAGTGGGTCCCACAATGAATTGCAGCCTGATACCTTTAGTCCTGGGAGGGGAATGCCTGATGTGGATGTGCCACTGCGGCAGAGGCTGCAAAGCCAAATTCCCAACTCCAGAGCTGCGTTGAAGGAGATAATTTTGAATGTTCATTATCAGAGTACAAAATTCTCATGAGAAGCCATGGTGGGAAGTATCTTGGAAGCATGGCAAATCCTGTCCACTTCGGATGGGATTCAGCTCCCCCAAACATAACCAAATAAAGGCCACACAACAGACCCGAAATCAGTTGGGATAAATCCCTACCTGTCAGCCTTCCTCGAGTATGGAATGGACCTTGATAACTCATGAGATTCCCAGATCTTCTCGCTAAATTAGATTGGATCCCATGCTCATAGATAAAGAACTTTGGGCAAACATCCCCACCTGGGAGGCGGGGAGATGTCGAGAAATACATCCTCTCTTAAGGTCCGGAAGCTGGAGGTGATTTTAGGCTTGTCCACAAAGTGAATTTCTCCTGTTCTTTCCCAAAGACACTGCTAAATATTTGGGGTTTTGTGTCACCAAAAAAGCCATTCGGAACTGAAATTCTGCTTTTATTGTGACTCTAAAGGGTGCCTTGCTTTGCTTTGAAGGGGCTGGGTAACACAGAAAGGAAAAATGTATTGCCAAGCATCTTCCATACATTTCCTCCCCCCTAACAGGTTTTCTTGGTGAGTCATGGAACAAGCAGCCTTTACAAGATTCTTCCTTTAAGAACTGGAGTGTATGAACTTAAAAGATTTTAGCTGTAGGATTAGAGATTGAGTCAAACTTGCCTTCTAGGTTCCTCTGCTCGCTGAATTTAGCAATTAGGAATGTATCCTAATTTTTTTCCTTAAAACTTTAGCAGAAACTGGGGCAGAGGATGACACCGCTTGGCCTCTCAGCACTGCATTTTCAGGGATGGAAATTCTAACTTAAAGTGAGCCGGGGGGAAAAATAGTCTCTTTGAAAAATACTGATTAATCATTGAATTAATCATTCATAATCATTAACACAGACTGCAGATGCCGGCATCCAGGCTTTCAACCATGGCTGTTTTCAGGTAAATGGGGCTGTAACTTGAGCAGGAAGACTCACATGAAGTCCTTGGTGAGAATCCAAATGCAAAAGATTGGCTGAAAGAAGCACCCACGATACCACAGAATGATGTGGACACTTGTGTTCCCACTGATACGTGGAAGAGATGCCATAAATCCATTCCCTTCCTCCTTCCCACTTTTACCAGCTTCAGAAAGGGATCTTTTGGTATCTACAGCTGTTCCTTGGTCACTTGGAAGAGCTTCACTAAATTAGATGTCCAGTGAGTCGGAAATGGGATTTCATCTCTCCCACCCCAAGAAACTCAAGGTCACAGAACCATTGAACCACAGAATATCTCAAGTTGGAAGGCATCCATAAGGATCCAGACCATGGGGTCTGTGGGTAGTATATGAGATAAGAATGGGTTGACAGCAGCAATCCAGGATTTTGCCCTCGGCCGAGCTGTGGCTGAGGAGAGTCCAATAAAGGGATTTGAAGAGTGTCACCATGGTGGGCCATGGCTCCCAAGGACAGGGAAGCCTTGAGTGGAAGGAAGGAGAAGCACAGCAGGAAGATAAAAATGAGGTGATGAAGGTCAAAGGAAGCAGCAGTGAGCTTCCTGAACAGAAGAGAGCTGGAGGACAAGGGGCAGGTTGGTGAAGAACTCACCATAAACTGGCCCGAATCACCTCCCTTCGGCACGGAGAGGGACCCCGCGGGATGTGCCGAGGAGGACCGTGAGTGCAAAGTGCTTAAAGGCTTGGTCAGCATTGGCAACCCCCGTGTGACAGGCACAGAGAGGTGGGAGCGACGTGCTCGAAGCTGCAGGGGAGCCGATGGTGGGCGGGGGACAGGGCAGCCACTTCTGGTGGCCGCATGGTTTCCTGAGCTCATCACTGGACGACCCTGTTTCCTCACCAACGCTCTCTCCGTGGCGAACTGGGGTGGGGAAAGAAAAGTTATAAAGACTGTATCCCCCCCAGGAATATGCACTGTGAATAACGGGACAATTTTCTACCTTTCACCTAAGGACAGGGGGAATTTTTCCCAGTAGAGCCAGGCTATTTGTTACAGCTTAAAGAACTACAAAACCTCTATTTGGATGGTGTAGATGGGCACGATCCTGGGTTTGGATGTGTGTCTATATTATACACACCCTCACGTGGACATAGGCTATTATATATTTCTATAATATATAATATAGTATATAATACACACACACACACACGTGAGATACTCAAACACCTGAACTCCTGTTAAGTCATGGAATCGAAAGGCTCTTCTTTGAGGCTCAGGGGACACTCACTACATTTTCTATATAGACAACTTTGTACATACAAGTCGTAAAGTGCGTTAAAAAGCGCGTAAAATTTTCTATGTAGAAAACTATGTACATATAGCACACACATGTACTAAAACACTTGGAGTTAAGCCAAATTTCACCTTCATCTTCACATCCCCAATACCTACAATACAAAACCAGAATTAAAAAAAAAAACAACATAAGGAAACAAATAATAAAAAAAAAAATTCTAAAACCCGAGAGAGAGAAATGAATCAAGAAAGAAAATCAAACCCAAAATCAGTCAACAGAAGCCTGGCACATGTAGAAAACATCAATTCACTTAGAGAACATAAAGAGGGTCATGTCCGAACCTCCATTTTCTTAAAAACAAAACCAAACCCCTTTTGTTTGTCTGTTTGTTAGCTCTTATTGTTTGAGAAAAGTCACAGTAGCACTCTCACCTTGAACCAGAGTTTGGAACTTTTTGTGTTTCTTTGTACAAAAGAAAAAACGGTTTAGGTTATGGAAAATAGTTGGGAAATTTGAGGTTGGAGAGAGGAGATAGAGAGAGAAACTGGAAGATTGCATAGTTGTGAACAGTGGCTTCTCATCAAGGTGAAAAAGTGCATCATCTGATAAAATAGCATTTGATTATTATTCTTTTTTGTTCGGTTCCATACTTTTTTTTTCCTCAGTCAACTGTACATGTCACACATGAAAAGGTATTTACAGCACACACACATGCTAACATTAAACATCTGACACTGAAACAGCCATTCTTTAAAGGTTCCATCAGAGTTTGTTCCATGCAAATTTGTATTCTTTTTAAATACATTTTTTGCTACATCCTAAGACCACAGACTTGTCTAAGCCCATCTCATGTAATTTTGATCATTAGCAACACAAAAAGGGGAAAAGCACCAGAATGGCTCGGTTTGATCACCAAACCTCTGCTTTGACTTCTTTCTGATTTTAATTTTCATTCCTTCATTCACTGCTGGTTGTTTGCTCTTTTTAAATTTTTTTTCTATTGTTGTTGTTATTTGTTTACATTAATTTTCCAGAGATGGGATAAAACAATTGATTTTTTTCTTTTTTTTAGTAAGTGTTCTTGAGGTAAGAGTTATGCTCAGCACATGGAGCAGGCAGCAAAGCTTTCAAAAGCATTTGAGAAATGAAGTGTGAGGCCAAACGCTGCCACCAACATTGTAAACTAACGATGAAACAAAACAAAACAAATAAAGCTGAGATGAATATTCCAGGTTTCTGTCCCAGCTAAACCTCCCACCCTCTTCCCAACCCTCTGTCCTTTTCGCAAAAACCACAAATGGAATGAAAAGGAAATAAAAGCAACTTGGCACATTCCCTCCTGCACCAGCCAAACAAAAAAAAGACAGGTGTTGTACATTAAAAAAGATACTTCAAAAGCTTTTCATGCTTGCTGCCTGTCTCAAGTGCATTTTAATATATGTCTGATCATTTACATTTATATAGGAAACTCATATTTGTTACACTTTATACAGGATCGCTTCATTTTTGTACTTTTTTAACCTTTTCACTTTTTTTTTTTGTCATTTGGATAATCAGTTGGTTATAACAATCTACAGTAAGGCTGCACAGGAAGAATACTGTGTGTTTTATTTTTTTTATCTCTAAGAATCAAAGTATATAAAATGAGGTTTGATTCTAGCACCTTTTACAGTATTATTGGTGTTGTTCCCTTTAGGAAAAAAATACCTTCACTCCACATCCGTTCTATCATCTCTCTCTAGTTTCAGCAATACTTCAAAGGTAACAATAAGGGGATGATTGACCCAACCCAGCAGTCCTTTGACAAAAAAACCTCTCCTCCCTGAAGTCAGGCAGAACTGCTTGTGTGAGCAAAGCTTTCGCCAGCTTCCCTCCTGCCTGCCAGCGAGGGCTGGGGCAGCGGTTTGCTCGGAGCAGCACAGAAAACTGAGCATCCAAAGAGGAAAAAAATGCACCGAGTTGCTGGGGCAGCTGAGGTGGAGAGGCTCGACAGCGGATGGTTTTGCTCGGAGTGGGGGAATAACACCGCTTGCCACAAGGTGCAAAGGAAAGGCAAGGATGCTGCTCTGCGATGCTGCCCCACCAACCCCATCGTCCTCCTTCCACGGCAAGAGGAGACCTCCCCATCCCGTGTTAGGAGGAAGATGTGGCCTGGTGGCATCCACTGGGGAGATCTGGAGAAATTTTGAGAAATTTCTATGAAGTGAAACAGCATCTTTCACTGAGAGTGTTTCTGAGAGTCGGGAGGGGAGAAGGAAGCTGGAAAAAAAAAACCCATGGGAAAGAGAAGCTCCTTGCCAAGGTTGTAACGCTTTACAGGACGTTGAGCTGTTAGTTTCAGTCGAGCAGTGTTAATCCTGCAGAGGAATGGTCCATTCCCCAGACAGCTGCATCAGAACCTCAATTATATATATATAATTATAACTATAGCAATATATCTATCTATCTATATTTATATAAGTATACATTAAAGTCTGTTACTGCACTGGCACCTAATACAGAGGAAAAGTACTGGCGTTGCTGCTGGATGCAAGTGGTTGCCTTGACTGAAGTCCTGTGAAGGGTGAGCACCACAAGAAAAGGCACCACAAGGCTTTGAGAGTTGAAATGTTGCTGCCCTAACATAGGCATCATCAACAAAAATAAAGAGCTTGGTGGAGCTGATGAGGGCAGGTGGGGCCAGGCCGAATTCTGGCCTCGCTGATGACAGAAAAAAAATGGGTTTTCCCAGAAAAAACCTGGGGTTTATGCAGGGTGGCTGATGGTGAAATTGAGACCAGAGTTTGGTCTTTTAAGGGGCACGTTGATTTTGCGAGCTCTTACGTAGCACTTTGGACACTTTTTAATGGCCTTCCTAAATTCAAATGGCCTCATTGTGCCGTGTTCAACACTCCTGCACCGATGGAAGAAAAGCAGGATTGAACTTTGAGCACTCAAGGAAAAATCTAATACAAAGAGGGCCCAGCCTACTGTGGGCTGCTCCTGGGATGTGCTGGATGCCTTCAGCTCCCACTAAACCAGGGGAAGTCGAAGGCGCTCAGCGAGTCTGATCTCATCCCTCTGCAGAGCCCTGCCCTGAATATCTCAATCTGTCACTCCCTGGGAGCCCAGAGAATAAATTGTCCTGGACACAGGCAACAATTTTGATAGGTTGACAGAAGTCCTGCCAGGCTGAGGCAGAGATGAAACCCTCACCCATCTGGTTTTCCAAGGTCTTAGCCCATGCTTCTCATTCCCTTCTTAATCAATCAACATTTCCACTGCACTAAACTTTTGTGTTGGCCCTTGCTCTGTTTCTTCCGCTCATAAACTCACACTCAAGCACCTCCAAGATGTAGAAAGGAGAGGAAGAGCTGGGAATAAGCCAGAGCACATCCTCAGAGCCCTCCTGCGAAACGAGAAGTTGCAGCAGACACTGCCCATCACCAACGGGCTCCCCGTGCGTAAGGTCATTGCTTGGTGATCGAAAAAGAAAAAGAAGAGACTCGCAGGCACTCTATGCCGAGTTAAGGGCACAGGTTTTGCACCGTGTTGACACCTGTCAGCCCATCCCATCTGAAAATCACGAACTCTTCCAACAGCTGCTGACAAGCAGCCTGCCCCCGCTGTCGGCGGCAT
Organism: Oriolus oriolus; assembly: GCA_013400235.1. Lineage (NCBI taxonomy): Eukaryota > Metazoa > Chordata > Aves > Passeriformes > Corvidae > Oriolus > Oriolus oriolus. The sequence goes on from VXBT01000691.1 coordinate 486,939, forward strand.
GGCACCAAGTCAAGGACAACGCCGACGAGTTTGGCGGAAATCTGCTCACTGGACATAGAGGAGGGGCAGGAGCGCCCCCGGCCACTTCTGGCCAGCTCAGAGCAGGGGTTGGTGGCAGCCCCGTGTCACCCAAGCACCATGTGTGTGGCCTGCTGGCAGAAGCCAGGAATGGTGTTGGGACACCACTGTGGGGGACAGAGTTGCCTGCGGCAGGACTTGATGTAGTTTTCCTTGGTCATTAAGATCGGCTTTTGGGCGTCTAATTTGGATCCCAGTCTTTCTAGAATCTCAGGAAGGCTGGCTCAGGTGCAGAAGTGACCTAGGAACGAGCCAGCCTCCTCCAGATGAACTGAAAACCCTCGATCCTAACTTGGATGGATGGGCATCTTCACCTGCAAGCCACGCTGGGTTGGAATGGCACTGGAAGGACAACTTCAGATGAAGGAGCTGGGTTCAGAATGGGCTAAGTTTGGTTTATAAGGCAAATTCAAGGCATGGGCATGACTAAGTTTCAAGCTTAGTTCACAAAAAATTGACTTTTTACTAGGAAAGCTTAGGCCATTATTCCTGCCAGATGCACCTGATTGAGAGGGTCTGGAGTAAGCAGAATTCTTCTTTGGATTTTTTTCAGCCAGACAGGATTTTAAGTGAGAGAATAAGACACAGGGATGCCCGTGGAATGTCCAACTCTTGGGAATGCACCTGATGACCCACGTGTTCTTTCCACCTCTGCTGTCAACAACTCCATGGCTCAACAGGACTGTGCTAAATCCCTGGTTTCTCAGTTGACTTCCTTGAATGCTTTCCACAGGGAGTATGGGACATTTCAGGGGAAGGAGAAAAACACTTCCGAAAATCTTATTGTGACATTTCAGATCAACCTGCCTGTTTGTGTGCGCTGAGACACATGGGGACAAGGGGAAGGTGATATGGTTGATTTGTCCTGCTCTGCCCACCACCACCACGGTCCCACAGCACTTTTGATGTTAAGGTCTGGAAGCACTTCACCAACATTGTCTAAATAATCCTCCTATCACCCTTGTGAGGGAACCTTGTACTCTCCCAGATTATAGATGAAACAAGGAGCAAAAAACCCCCAAAATCCCCAGATGTCCTGCTCTAACAGTTTATTTTTACCCCTTTGTAGTGATTGGGGAATTTGTTCTCCTTGAATAAGGTTTATCTGAGGAATCAAGTGCAAGAGTGTTTTCCAGGTTTTGAGTGTTAACGAGTTCCAGTAGTGATTAGTCAAATTTCAATGTTTATGGGAAAAGTGGCACTTCTGCAATAGAAGTATTTAAATTGTGCTATTCTCTGTGGCTGTGCCAATTTTCCTGTACTATCAAAATTCACTAATCAAAAACGCTCCTAGGACGACAGCTCATTTGAGAGATTTCTGTGGGCTTTTAGGATTCCTTTCAATCGGAAGAGCTTTGCAAGAAGTAGGATTGACTAAGATCTTTAAATGCACATTGCAACACCTGGGATAAGCATGGCAGAGATCCAGGGATGGAGGTGGCAACAGACTGACCATTCCCATATCACATGCCCTGGAAAACAGGCCAGTTGCAGTAAGGGAACGTCTTACACCTGCCAGCAGGCACAACCCTAAAATCCCCTTGGCTTTCCCAACCAACAGCCCATGGCAGAGATGGAGAGAGAACATGGATCTTCAGGCACCATGATTTTCAAAATAAATCCAAAAATATTCATACCACAGGAATGACATTTCCTTGCAATAAGAAAGTCATTCAAAAGCCTCCAAAATATAGAGCCTTCCTGTGATAATCCTGGTTTCAGGAGAACAACTCCCCTGTGGAGCATTCTGTCAGATTCCCGAGAACATCCCTATTAGCCTGGAACAAGGAACACACAGAAAACCAGGCCAGAACCTCACCCCACCTGTTATCTCATACTGGTTTCATACTGGGTGGCCACATCAGCTTTAGTGGAATGGTCTGAACTCGGCCCAGTGACAGGAGTCACCAGACCAAGATGTGAAATAGTCCTTCCCTGAGTAAATAAAACACTTTTAAAACTAATTCCCATTCCTCATTGGAACAAAAGGCTGGAATGGTAAAAGTTCGCAGAGCAGAAACAGTAGCCAGAACCATTGTTTTTTTCTGATAGGAAAATATTTTCCACAAAAAAAACCCCTCAAGTTTTAGATCCATTTTGGGAGGGGGCACATTTTGTAGCTAATGGAAAACTTTGATGTTCAAAGTAGAATTTTTCCCTCTCACTCTCCCTAAAGAGAAAAGATAGGAGACAAAGGGATTTGGCTGTGATACCTATTTAGACACTCCTTCAGAAAACACACATCGCAGCTCTCCTTCAAATGACTGCAATTACATCTGATTTAAGGCTTGTCTAATTGCTCAAGTAGTTCTGGGAAGTCTATGGATAAGTGCAACCCAGTCCACTTTCCCTACTACTCATCCATCACAAATTTATTGACTGATACCCAGATTTCAATAATTATTGAAAAAACCAGATTATATGGGAGTGGTGTGAAACTGAAGTAATTTGAGGGAACACTTGGTCTCTGGTTTCTCCCAGAGTGTCAGCTCATGGAATCACAGAATATCCTAGGTTGGAAGGGACCCACAAGGATCATGGAAGTCCAACTCCTGGCCCCACATGGGACAACCCCAAGAATCACGTAGTGGAAGTCAAGAGGCTTCAGCTTCAGGCTACTGAAATTCCTGCGGGCACGTGTCCCCGTGTGTACTCGCGTGCCCTCAGAAACTGAAACCAACCCCTCAAGTGAACAGATTGCAGGTGTAATCAGCTGGCATTTGTCCTGGATCTTCCTTAGGAAGGAACAGTGTTTGCTTTTAGAGTGGAAGAAGGGGAGGAAAGGCGGGGGCGGCGTGCAGGTGGCGTTCAGCTGGGGTTGAGGGGAGGAGGTTCTGGCACTGGCAGCGAGTTTTATTGGTAAATACAGCTAGAAAGGAAAATAAGAGCTGCTTGTCCTTGTGACTGATGAGCGGGAATGACATCTGGAGGCAAAACAATAATCATTCCCTTCGAGTGGCATTTGGCATTTGAATTTTAAGGGCTTGAAATCAGATTTGGAGGGCCCCGTTTGCTGCGTGTGTTGACAGGGCTATTCTCATTGCAGTGCTGATACTGGTGAAAGGAGAAATCTTCTCTTCCTCAGCTAAAGCCAGGGACTGCAAAGCCCTCATAGAGATCAGGGGTAGACTACACTCAGATGGCTCCTCTTGGAAAGATACTCCTGCTTTCGCCCAAGTTTTGCCTGGGTTTTGACAAATTCTACAAGCTCAAACTCAAAATCTATTGTCATAGGTGAAGAAAAAGACCAATAGGGCCAGCTTGGGCTCCCCGACACCAGTAGAAATTACTATTTTTAGCATAGATAGTGTAAAGAGGCACCTAGCCATCAGTGGAGCTTACTGATTTATCCTGACGCTGCATTTGGCCCTCATGTTTGGTCTGATTTTGGCTTCCAGATTTCTGAAGAAGTGGAAGATCAGGTGGGACAGCATTTCCTCAGGACCTTAAGCTTCTGATGGTCTTTTAATTAAAAAAAAATATAAAAAGCCCCTACAAGGAATGTTTATTTCAACCCTGCTTGCAAATCCCAAATTGCTAGCACCTCTCACCAGGAATGACCTTCCTCATCTCGAGAAAGCCCTTTGGAATTCACAACGTGTTCATATATATTAAAACATATATACTGCTGCAGTAACATGGCATGTATGGTCACCTATATTTCCACGGGACTGGGGATATAGACTCAGACATACATGTTGATTAGTCCCTTTAATCCTGAAAATTCATAGGCACCCACTTCACTTCAGGCTTAATATATAGTAGGAGGAATTCTCTCTCTTCCTGCTTTTTTACTCTCGCTGCTGAAGCAGGTCATACCAGAACAACCGGGTGCAAGCACAGCCAGGTGGTTTCCCTGTTAAACAGCACAATTTCAGGAGAATTAAAGGGTGATTTATCAATAAAGTGAACTTTTTGTCTTTTTTTTTTAATATACATATATATATATATATATATATATATATATAATGCCCTCAATACCTTATAGGCTATATCCTATTTAATTCCACGAGGTGGGCGACAACGAGCTTTGAAAGCAGTCTGCACCTACATCTTTTTGCTCTACCAGATACACATGAGACTTTAATTGCTTTCAAAACCACACTTGCCCTCTCTCGGCCCTCTCAGTCCATCCCTGTTCAAGTCACAGATGTGTGGTGCTTTTAGGACAAAGAGGGAATATCTGTTTGTTGGCCAGCATTTGGTTGGGTCAAACAAAGCAGTTAGCATAGCACCGAAGGAGTTACATTGCTGTTTTTTTCCCAACTTCAATATTTTTTTTTTATTTTTTTGGAACAGAAGCAGTAAAAAGAACCCAGAAGCACCGAGCTGAGTGCTTAAAACAGGGCAAAGAAACAGCTGGGGAGAAGGATGGGGAAGGAGCAGACCCAAAGCCGATGCGGATGAGTGACAGCCCATCTGCAGGAGTGGGGCTTCTAAATTTGCTCTGCCCCACCAGGAAGATGTGCAGCTGCCTGGAAATTCAGGTGGAAGAGCCTGGCCCCTGTAGCCAGAAGATTTTGAACTCCCTCCCCATGGTGGATACAGAGAAGGGACAGGGAAGGTATGTGGCAGACCAAGCCAGAGCTTTCTTCTTCCTTCATGCAAGGCAGGTCTTGGGCTAGAGAAGACAACAGCCATCTGAAACACCCCCCGGTGATCCCAAACAGACCAAACTCCACAGTCCTTACTCAGGAGAGAAAAGGAGAACCAACAAAACCCAGGAGTTTTGCCTGAGTAAGGAGTGCGTGAGCAGACTGCACAAAGCTTCTCTGCAAGGGAGCAGGGACTCCTGCCTGGCATTGCATTCCCACAAGAGATATCATATAATGGTCAGGACACTTGGACAATAAAAACACAAAAAACCCCTTAAACCCCAGGCTTTCTATCACATGTTTTTCCCTTCTGAATCATCTGACCATTGGAGCAACGAACTGGATCCCTTCCCTCGTTCTAAAGAAAGTTATCCTGGCTTTCACCCGAGTGGCTTGGGGCTCAACCAGGGATGAATCCACCTCGATGGACATGGAACCAACAGCCAGAACTCCCACAGGTGGCAAGGGAAGTTTTGCCTGCGGGAGGACGGTGAAGGCAGCCTGGTCTGGTCTCTCTGGATGTGGCACAGGTTTTTGTCCAGGAAAGCAGGGACTTCGGGAAGAGTTGCGCGGGAGCAGCGTTGGGTCTATTTTATCCTTTCACATCCCACCTTCGCCCTTCGCTTAAGGAAAGAGTTCAAAAACCAAAAGAAAAAAAAGCTACTGTACAACCAAGTAAACTGCAATTATTGTGCTGTCTTAGGCAGTCAAGGAACTTAAAAGGCAAAAACAGAAAGAAAAAAAGATATTTTTTCACGTGATTATCAGTTGAGACACTAGTTTTCCCATGCCTGCAAGAGTCCTCAGCATTACCAGCCTCCCAAATAAGGTCCAGGCTATTCCAAAACAGCGTGAGCAAATTTTTCACTGTATTCAGATGGAAGCTGATGACTGAAAGATTAGTGCACATTTAACCGTAGCTGATGAGAGCAACTTTTAAAGAAATTCAAGTATTCATCAGTAATCTGTTCGGTTCAGAAATACTTTTGTCATCTTTAGTTTCAAGTTTTCAGAAACAGCAAGGAAAAGGGAAAGGTCACCTGTTGTGTAAGAAAATAATATTGCAAATAGTGCTGTTACGTTTGACCCGGAAAGCAAGGCTGTTCAGTTGGCGCACAACAGTTTTCTCCGTTCCTTGCTTTTGGGGAGAGAAAAGACTTCAAATCACTTTCTCAAGACATGCACCAGCAGGTTTTCCTTCTGCATGTTGTAACCCACCCCTTCAGTGCTCATCCCCCACAACAGCACAAACCCAGCAAGAATGAAATTTTCACGGCGCACTTCCAGCACCTCTCACACGCATTAACTTGAGCCTCACAACACCCCTGTGAGGTAGGTAAATATTATTATACCCATGTACAGATGGGTAAACTGTAGGCACAGAAAGGTTAAATCACTTGCCCAAGGTTACACAGCAACTTCGTGGCAGAGCTGGGGTCGAAACCCAGGAGTACTGTCACCCAAAAATCTGCAATGACTTTTAGACCGTGGCCACTTTCTACGCTCGCTGTAAGAAACCATCTAACGAACACAGCATTGCACAAATCCAGTTAACTCCGCGGATTACAAAGTGCCTGGCTTTCAAACAGTTGCCTTGCTGCATGTGTCCCAAAGGAATGGGGAGGGCACAGGAAGTTTTATGCTCTCAAATAATTTTTTTCCATTTGCAGGGCTTGGTTTTGGTTTGGTTTGATTTTTAGGTTTTTAATATACGACAGGAAATGATATCCACATGATTTTATCAACAACATCACTTTCCAGTTGGGTTCTGTGCATGTCTGAATATACACTGAGGTCCAGATGGTTTCTGCAGATTTATTTTAATTGTCACCAATTGCCTCCCTCCTCATCAGCAAAGAGCCAATGGAACATATGCAGCGATCCGTCATCTCATGTTCCCATTTTCCTCATTATCCCACTGTCTGAGCTTCAAGTAAGGAACAAGGGTTGAACACAGGCAAAATCCAGCACAGCAGGAAGGCTCCTCCCTTTCTTCACATCACACCTCAACAGGAAAGAGTCACCACACCATTATTCCCAAGTTCAAACACAACAGAACAATGAAGCGATTCTGAACATGCTCATGGAGAATTAAGTGGATTGCAACAATCTCTAGCGGTACCCAAAGGTCTGGAAATGCGTTCTGCACACAGTGAAAGGTTTGCCCACGTCTATTTGGGATAGCCTCAAATCTCCTCGTTCAAACCAGGCTGAGATTCTCTGCACCAGAATACACCTGAGCTCCAAGGAAAAATAAAACCAGCAATCATAACCCTGGGAAAGCACCATCCCCAAAGCTCCCAGGGCTTGAGACAACTGCCAAAAGAACAGCATGCAAGCTCCAGCAAGCAAAGGGTCCACAGCGGAGTTCACATCATCCCTACCGTCCTACATCAGCCACCTCAGCTTCTGTGGGGATTGGCATAGACCTTATTTTGTCATGGTTGTTTGGGTTTTTGTTTTCTGGTGGGTTTTCTTTTGCAGGACCACATTTGATCTGAACAGAACCCAGAGAAAAACAAACCCAGTAAAAGAAGGAAAAAATCCTAGGAAAGCCTGTCTCCACAATTTTCCGCTGACTCCGGCAGCTTCCAAATTGTCTCCTGCCCAAGCTGCCCAGCAAGCAGGCACTAAAAGGTTTTGCAAATGCACAGTAGTAAGTTTTCCTTTTCAAAGCACCTCTGAGCTTCAATGAAATCATGCTGGACTAACCTCAGACCACATTTTCTTCAGGAGGTTTAGTCATGCTGCACGTGTGCAGGTGACAGGTGTGACATGCAGGGGCCAGGGGTGGGATAAATTGTGAAGTGAATCTTGTGTGTACAAAAATATATCTGAAGAGCACGGGGTGATTGCACTCTGAAAGTCAATAGCGATGCTCCCCTCGTGAGCCAGGTTTTAGCAGACCATTCACTAAAACTTGGAATTAATTTTGCCCTGTTTCATCCAGTCAGCTTTAAATAAAAATACATGCAAATGACTGCTGACTTTTGGCAGGTGCACAAAAGGACAGGGTGAAGCACAGAATTAGCTCCAATCCCAAACACTGAAAATATATATATTTACACTTGAAATGGGTGCCTCACTTGCACTTCCCACTGGTAATTATTCACCATTGGCTCCTTTTCTGCAGTTCAGGTTGGATTTTCTGCGGATGAAAAATGCCTTGTGTGGGTGGCAAAGCATGACAAGGGCATGGGCAGGGACCTTGTAATTCCTGCGTTTCCATTGTTGATTTGGTCTGGTCTGAATGATTCCTGTCTCCAAATTAGCTGCCTATGGATGTGTAACACTATCACAGTAAACATGCCATCCATCTGACGTGGATGGAGGGATGGATGGGTTGACATCTGAGCCATAAAAGTGACGCTGTTTGCAAAACAACCTCAGCAAAAGGAACAGAGTGAACTGAAAAATAACTTGTCCATTGAATCAGGCAGAAAAGAGAAAAATGCCAGATCAGAGCTGACGTAGTCCTCCACGTCCTGAATCCTGGTCTGTTGCACGGAGTTACATCTTTACCAGGAAATTAAGCACTTCCAGGATCTATTCTGGCCATGAAGCCAACTGAGTAGTGCTGGCCCCATCCTGACTCCTAAAATCTTCCACCCCTGATATGGAGCAGCTGCATCCAAACTGCCGATTGGGGATGGTCTCTGGCCAGTGCCAAAGACCGGGCAAGCTGTGCCTGAGCCCAGGGCTCCTTGGAGTGGGTCAAAACCATGCCAGGGAAGGTTTGAACAATAACAGTCGGGATGGTGGAGCCCTCGTACCTCGGCATTGCCCTGGCATGGCAAAGTTGGCTGGTTTAGATGATCCCAGGGTGAATCCAGCACCACAAATGTGCCAGAGAAGTTGCCCACTGGTCTTGTGACGTGAATAAATACAGGCTCAGCCTTCTCCGTGGCAGTTTGAAAAGCTCCTCATGCAGTATCTTCTGGCCAGAAGGTGGGATATGGTATAAAAAAGGTACTGAGGAAAAGCTGAGGAGTTAAAATCAAAGTGAAACCAAAACAAGTTGCTGACCATCCTGCAAAAGTGCACACAAAAAAATCAAAGAGCAAAAAAGTAAAACAGGAGGAGAGGATGAGACTCTTAGCACTGGGACTAGTACCAATAAAGAGCTGGGGTAGTTTTCCACCCCAAGCTTTTGTCTTGGCAAAAGGCGCTGTTTGGCAACAAGATCACAGGTAATCCCAAAAGGAAATGGTCACCACCCCAAACTGTCCACCAGGAACGTGTTGGGAGTAGTGGCAGAGCACGTGCTTTACATTAAGGCTGTAATGAAGTTCTGGAAAAAGAAATAGTTCTTCAGGGTCGACACAGGCTCTCCCTGGAAATCCTTTGCTAAATGAAGATGCCGGTGGATATCATTCAAAGAAAGGAGAAGCACAGGCAGAAAGTTTATGCAAGTAATGAAACAGTCTTAACTCGCAGTGGAGGCACCTGCCTTTGTTGTTATCCACAGTACGAGCCACGAAGGAGGAGGACTTTGGAACAAGGATGTGTCAAGCCCTTGGTTAAGCTGGTTTGGTTGTGAGAAGTTAGCACTGTATTCAGAAGTAAGGACACTTCCTGAGTGTTTTGCCCCTCCGCTCCCGGCACGGGGCGGAGGCGACGGCTGTTGGTGTGGTGGTGTGGAGTAAGATCCCGTTCCTGAGGGAAGGCAGGCTGGAGTTGCTCATGAGAGGCAACACTGAAGGGTCTCCTCCTCCTGGCACCTGGTGACTGTGCCTTGGCTCGTTGTCGCTGTCCTGGTGGGAAGGGTTCGGCTGTTCAATGGGGCCAATGGTCAGCACCACATCTCCAGACCTCAAGGTTGACAAGTTTGGGGAGCAGGACCTTCTCACGGTGCTTTTGAAAACAAAGATGCCACCTCCTGGAACAATGGTCCCCGAGGAACAGCAGGGCTGTTAGCCACCCATTCCTTTCTCATGCTTCTGCCATGCAAATGCAAATGTGGGGAGGAGAGCTCTTCACGCAAGGACCAAGGGGAGCCTTTACATGGGGAATTGGAGCAAATGTATTTTACACTAACATCAAAGGCGAGTCAAAAGAAAATTCTGGAAGGAGAAATGCAGGCCTGTTGCTGGAGGATGGGCACCTCCATGTTTTTAGGACTCAGTAGGTGGGGACAGCGAGTTCACTTCACAAATTACCTCTTTTTATGGAGAGAGCACACTGATCAGGGGAGAAGAAGGGTGAAATGTTAGTAGGACACTTGAGAAGGGACTGGCTGTGGGGCACAGACAGTGGAGAAGGGAAATGAAAGCTTTTCACAAATATATATCAGTTCATGTATATATATATATATATGTATTTATGTCCACAGCAAACAAGGGACTGGGGAGTTAGATAGGGGATGACAAGACCAAATCCCTCCCTTTGCATGAAAATGTGACCATCACATTGGTTGTAATCAGAGCCCAGAAACATCTGCCTGAAATGGATTTTGACTGGGAATTACAGTACCAGTGACAATTTGGCTTTGTATAAACTTTGCCGTGTGTCTATAGTTTGGCGTGAAGGAGTCCTGCCCTCCTTGAAAGGGACAGACACCAGTTAAAAGTTTCCTTTACAAAACAAAATGAAACAACTGAAGAAACCCCAACGTTTTCTCAGAACACTGCAAAGGATCACTGATTGAAAAAAATGTTTCTCTTCAGGTATATTCAGGCGAAGAAAGCATTCAGCTTCTTTAAACTGTTATATAAAATTGGTACTAGTTTCTTTAAATAGTATCATAATTTAAAAAACCAACTGATTCCTGAAATTAAAAAAAAAAACCATAATCATAATTAAAAAATATCCCCCCATGCTGATCTTCTCTTCAGAATAGGTCAGCATGGGAGTTTTGCACCCTAGACAGTTACAGTATTTCTGGAATAAAAAATTGCAATTACACACAGAAAATACTACAGCATTCACTTAAAAATATCTCATTTTGTTGTTGTTGTTTTTCCCCTCCCAAGTAGAGGGATGGTGGGATTGAAAAGATGCCCTGAAACAGGAATATTCCTTTAAAGGAGCAATACTCTCAAAACGGAAAAAGGGTGTCGGATAGATGCAAACCCGGTGATTTAACTCGAAAAAAACCCAAGAGATTCCAGCACAGAAACAGAATCCGAGAGAGATGAGAATGTTCAGACACCAAGCAGGTTATTTGGAAACGTCAAGACAACCCCACAGCCCTCGGCAGGACCGTCTGGGCTTTGCCAGCATCGGAGGTGGCAGCATCTCCTGGTGGTGGAAGGCTAAGCTAAACCACGGCGCTCTTGCTACGCTCTTGGATTTCCTCTGGTTGTTGTTTCTCGCCATGTACTTACAGTAGAGGGTGACACGAGACAGTTTTTATCAGCAGTTCCCCACATGTAACCGAGTTGAAGAATTTTCTCAGCTAAATCACAACAACAACATCAACAAAAATACAAAGCACCAAATCATCTCGAGACGTGAGTCAGTTTTACAGGTTATTACCGTTTGAAGAAGTTTTGTTGGTTGTTTTGTTGTTGTTTGTTTTTGTGTTTTTGTGTTTTTTTTAATCCCGACTTTTCATGTTTTGTTTTCCTTAAAAACAAAACAGAAACAAAACAAAAAATCAAAACCCAAAAATCCCCAAAATGGAACTAAGGATGCTTTACAATCACTTTAAGGCTCGCACTGAATGAGACATGACAGGTCTTACACGAGATTACAAATAATACATGTATGCCTTTCACAGCCTTAAAATGATACAGTAGGTCAAATTATTTTGCCAGTCACTGATCAAGTATTGTGCCTTTAAATTGACTCGCTTTTTGCTACCATGCTGAGTTTTATTATTACTGAAATAATTATTAGATATGTGGAAATGTAATTTCAGATCATGTTTTTGGTTTATAATTTAGATAATTCCTCGTTTTCCAGAAATCAAGGTGGCAGGCCTTATTCTGGGCTCAGACTGTTGGTATTTGCTCCACTGGAGACAGTGGGGCTTTAGCATGAGCAGTTGTTGGGAACAAGATCAGATCCTGTATTTTCACACTGATCTGGTACAATCCCACCTCTGTACAGGGTCCATTTCCACGAGGAAAACGGTTCCAGGGTGGGATCATCTTTATAACACAACTCGGTCAAGGCTTGGCCCAATGGTGTTATAAATTCCTTACCAAATTATCTTACAGACCTGATTTTTTCTTTCAGCTGTTGGAAAAATCAGACTCCATTGGGGTTGTCTTGGCTTTGCTTTCTTATCTTTGCTTTCTTATCTTAAGATATTTGGAGGGTTTTTTCTGCTAAATCCAATAAGAGCAACAGGATTTATGTTTTTTCATACATTTCTCTCTTTTTGTTGTTGTTGTTAATTTTTTTTTTTTTTATTGTAAGGTTTGCTTTTCAGTTGGATGGTTGGTTTTTCCTTTTTTTTTCCTGGCATATAATCATCAAAGAGTTTTGCATGAGACAGGTGACAGTACTTAATGAAACTCAGCACCTAAGGGCATAAGGCAGTTGTAGGTTTGTTTGTTTGTTTTTTTTTTTATTTTTCAATCAGCACCAATCCCATAAATAATGTTCTACACTTGGTGTACGGTATAAAACTGATGTGGAGATGCCTCCTTCTCCACCTGTGAATCCTAGGTGTGGAAGTTGAAATACTGTTTCTTGTGTGTAAAAAACAAAAGAAAAGTTTTTCTTTTTGTTTTTACTTACAAAACATAGAGAATATCTTTTTTTTTTTTTATACATACAGCAACCAGAAAGAAAGCTTATCTGAAGGTTTGTGTTTGTTTCATGATCTGTGTTTACCGTAAACAAAAATAAGGTCCCCTCTTTTACTTTTGCTTTAAGGAGCTTTAAAGTGAAGATTCATATTGTAGCAACTCATATAAGAGAGGTCCATCTCTATACCTAATACCTACAGCTGTGGGGGTGACATATTGGAGGATGTTGATAGTTCTTCTTAACCTCCTGTCTACAAAATGAGCATCCCAGGCAGGATATCTTTTTCTTGGGATGTCAATCTTAATGAGAGGCCCCTCGGGGGGGTAGGGTCGCCCAGATGGAGTAGATGGTACCATTGCTCTCACCTGGAAAACGGGCAAGCAAGTGTCAGCTGTGAGTTCCTCCTGTTGCTCCGTGACCGCTCTGGTGGGCGTAGCCTGGGCCCCCCGGTACCCAGGGGTTTCGGGTGCCATGGGCTCAACATCGGGGGGCAAAGGAATGCCCCAGAGCAGCTCGGCGCAACAGGAGCTGGCAAAGATCTTAGCTCTTGGCCCCATGGGATGCAGCACACCATAATATAACAGCATCAAAGCTATCCCAGCAGCAAAGCTAAGAAAGACACAACACAGTGCTGGCACGGCATAGGAGTCAGTGGTGTCAGGATCTCTGTAAAAATACCAAAGGAGCGTCAAGGCAGCGTTCTCCGTCAGGACCACCGTGTAATACGCAAACATTCGGTATCGAGTCCGCCCTTCCTTGACATTAAACCAGCAGAAAATGTACACAATCCCTACCACCATGTTGAAGAGGATCTCCTCCCACTTAGACATGCAGAAATCTGTCCCACCATGGATGATCCAGAAAGCCATGGCACACCAATGGACCACTACAAAGATCCCAAAGTAGAGCTGGAAGATGGAAGCAAAGAGAGCAAAAGAAATAACTCGGGATGAGATGGTGAAGAGGCGCCAGAAGAGATGGATGAGGGCCCCTCTGTAGCTCATACTCTTCTTGTCGTCCCTAGAGTCCCGAAGAAGCTTGTGATAGGAGGCTAGCACCCAAGCCAGGGACATCAGGGAGGCCACAGAGGACACACCTGCCGGAAGACACACAGATCCACTGAGTTAGACAGGAGCTTTGGTGGAAAACATCATCTGCTCACTAAATTATTGCATCTGGGGCAGGCTCAGGAGCCTGAAGGTTCAACTCACGTCAGGTTGTCCTTACAGTCTGGAGGAGAGAAATACAGAGATATCAGTGTGGGAATTGTAAATGGTGCTGTATTCAGGAGTTCTCTGACTCACTGTCCTTATCTTCCTGAGCCACTGGATCAGCCACCCCACCCCAGCTCCTCTGATAGGGAACAGCCTCTGTGCTCATCCTGACTGGATCCACATTTGAGAGTTTGAAATCCAGATCCCATCTAAATACTGCAGCCCAAGTGGGAAAGTTACTTTTTTGGAGAGAGGAATCTCTCTTGGAATGCACCACGGCAAGAGCAGGACACCTGTATTCCCTGCAGCTGCATGGGTTCTGTTTTTTTCTAAAATACTTCTATTTAAGCAACATTCCCGTTGATTCTGCCTTGCTCAGGAATCCCCATTTGCACTTGCCCTTGGGAAAAATAGATTTTTTGTCCTATGCAGATAAACATATAAATCCAGGAAACATCAAGACTCATCAATACCCTTGAAATAGTCCCAAAACAAAGAATGTGATCTCTCCAGCAAATCCCTTGCCCTGTTTCTAGGATGGACCCAAGATTTATATCAGAGGTAGCTCATCTCCAGCCTTGTCTCCTGGCTGGACCACAAATCCAAGCCACAGTCGTGTCAGGGAGGGCACAGCCTGCACTGGGGTCACCTTCAGCTCCCAACATGTCCCCTTGCACCCCGGCATGGGGCAGAACACCCCATGGTATTCCAAAGGGGCCTGGTCTTATTCTCCATCCCAACCAACACTTAAACAATTTATTTCCTCCAGAAGAAAAAATAGTGGCCCCACCACACTTTGGAGGCTTTAAAAAAATATAACTCCATTGATTATCACAAGGGTAGATTGAACAACTCATGGAGCAAAGCATCACGATAAAAATTAATTGAGAGATTCCTGGGAAAAGAAAGAGCCACTGGCTCTTATTCCGTCTTATTCCTTTGCTCCCACTGCTGCTTACTGGACAACTGTTCTGCAGGTGAAGAAACAGGTGATGGACCAAAATCCATGTTTGGGAAGCTCAGTAATTCGGTAGTTATGGCTGGATTGGGCCTTAGCCAAAGGTTTATCTGAGACCATCACCTTGAAAGTCCAAAGCAAAAACTGCTAATGGTTCTGAGCAAAACAAACAATAAGGAATGCCTCTCCATCTCTGATGTGTAACTGGGAGATAGGTCCAGATCTTATTTGGCTTTTACTTTTTTAAGAAAATCCAAGGAACATCTTGCTGCAACTGCTCAGAGTTAAAAAGGTAAAATGCTTGAAAACCCTAAATTTCTTCTTCTCCCGTTTTCTTTTCTCTCTGCCCACAGGGACCCCGCTTCCATGGGAATGCAGATAAGGTCCACTGGCTCTTCAGACCTCACTCTATATATTTTATCTTCTCGTTTTTGAGGAGTCCACCCCACAGTGTCCCAGGGTTAGATTTTCCCTGTTCCAACCTATCCATGTCTGGAGGAGAGGTGATGGAGAAGGAGGCCAGCAAGGATTACAGACTCCAGCTCTGCACTCACTGGAATTCTCACAGCCTGCAAAGTCCACCGAAACAACACCTTTACCTCAACTCTCAAGTCTCCCTCTGAATCTCTTGCCTCTGGACTCACATATGCATTTAGAATTTCAGACTGAATTTTAAAAAACAACAAACCACCAGCCAGTGAGAGCAGTGGCCTTATCCGAGAGAGAAGCTTTAGACCGTCAGCTTTAACAAAATCAAAATTTCCCCCAAGTTCTAAGTCCTCACTAAGAAGCACTTGCACATAGGACTTGGGGATTCCAACCACAGACTCACAGAATGGTTGGAGTTGGAAGAAAGCCCTGGAGATCATCCAATCACTCTGCCAAGGCAGGATCACCTGGAGCAGGTGGCACAGTAACACATCCAGGTGGGTTTGGAATGTCTTCAGAGAGGGAACTCCACAACCTCCCCAGGCAGCTGTTCCAGTGCTCTGCCACCCTCAGTGTAAAGAAGTTCTTTCTCATGTTGAGGTGGAACTTCTTGTGGTTTATTTTATGGTCGTTGCTCCTCATCCCGTCATTGAGCACCACTGCAAAGAGTCTGGCACCATCCTCTGACATCCCCTGGAAGTATTCCTATGGATTACTGAGATCTCCTCTCAGCCTTCTCCAGACTAAAAAGGCCCAGCTCTCCCAGTCTCTCCCCATAATGGATGGAAACTTCTAAATATGAGCAGCTTCATACTCAAGCAGATGTAGATTAGATTCATTTTTAACCTACAAGATGAGTTACATTTTTGGTAGACTTTATTAACAGTTTTGGAAGGATGAGTCATGCCACAAAGTTTTGTTATGTGTAAAGTACTGTTTGCTGCACTATCTTTTAGATATTCAGTTTAAAAACTTCTCATGATTAGCAGGGAAAAAATATGTCATTTATTGCCTTATTTTAGTGCTGTTTTACTAGAAACTTGTACAGCATTAGCTGTACAGGGAAACTCAAGCAGCACCAACCCACAGCAGACAGATGTGTCACCCTGGCTTAAAAATGTTTCTGTTGGGCTCATTTATTCTAGAAAAGAGAGAGGAGTAAAATACACCAGAAACAATCCCCCAGTTTGCACATAAAGGCTTTACCTAATGTTTTCAGGGCAGAACCCTCCACTAATCACAGCCTTTGCTGTAAATTGCACGGAGCTGGCTCAGAGTGCGTGTGTTGAGTCACTCGCACGGCACCCGGGCTGCTGACAGTCATCTGAACATCTCCTCCAGCCAGCACAGAGAGGCAGACACCCCCAGAAAGTGATTCAGCCTGTCCTGAGATCCGTGTGTGGGACAGGGAGGGGTTGACTCATGCTCCCAAGGTGTCTGACTCCATCCCTTGCCAGGGGACGTGCGAGCACCAGCAGTCAGGCGGGATGAGTCCCCCCCTGTACAGAACAGCTCATTGTCTCTTCATCTGCACCAAGATCTGAGGGAGGCAATGAAGGATCTCCGGACATTTTGACATATTTTTGCTGTTGTTTAAAAATTCACAGCTCTGGTGTTGAATGTGAATTTTGGCACCCTGGTGATGAGCAGGGTCTGGACCTGGGTGTAAGGGGGGAGATCTGGAGGTGGATGTCAGCAGGAACCATGGAGTGATGTAAAGACTTTTACATCACTCTTACTTTTACTTCTTACTGTGTTGCCACAGAAATTATTCCCCGGCTCTTTCATATGGACCTAAATGACACAGCACTTTTGTCATCTTGACCATGAGTTTTCATTCCCAACTTTCCCTGTGACTTCTAGGCCATGACATCTTCATGCAATTTACACTTCTCACAGACTGTGGGATAAACTATCCCTGGTTTTCCTCCCACCTTCTCCAGACCTTATTTCTAAGCAACTGTAGAGATCTCTTCAATTATAACTGAAACAAAAAGTCCTGGAAAGTTGGATCACATGAGCAGTAATTTTTTATTTTGATTCTGACTCTTGCACGTGGCGACTGACGCACCTTCGCGGAGCACGAGTAGGTTTCAACTCCCTTCCAAGGTTTGTTTATCAAAGGGATGGGGTTGAGTAAACACTGAAGTCACTTCAGAAAAAGCCCACTCCCACTCCTCCCAGTCTGTTCTCGGTCTCGGGAGTGGAACACCCCAACTCTGCACAATGTGTGGGCATTCTCAAGCCAGGAGGAAGTCAGCTCCTATGGGGCTGATTCCTTGTGGCTGTGTCTCTGGGATCTGCATCCCACCTGCCCATAATGAGTCAGACTAGCATGGACTGGGAATTCTCTGCAAACCTCTCTGCCCTAGGAAGCCATGAGTGACTCACAGGCCAAAGTCAGCACCACCAAGGAGTCAAGTCCCTGTGTCTTGAATGACACAGCACAAGAAATAATCCCCCAGATCCCTTTAGGAGTGAGCCCCGAAGTCCTTACAGTGAGACATCGCTCACCTACGTTCAGCACAGTGAGGTAAAGCTGTACAATGTCCCATTTGACAGATGAAGCACCAAGATTTGAAGGATTTACCCAAGATCTTGTATAAAATCCAAGCTAAAGCAGGGAATAGATCTCCTTCACATCACAGTGTGCTTGACAAGGCATTTCAGACAGGATTCAGCTCCTGCTGTAGAGACTCACCCCAGGGTGTCCGTGGTTAAATGATGCCTCTTTGCTCAAAGGAGGATCAAAGCTTAGCACAACCATCACAGGTGGGAATCCAGCAACATTTGAGATCCTTTAGGATATTCCAGACCTCCATGTGGAGCTGGCAGATGCGGCAAACTTGCATACAGAGGACAAGAACATTCCTGAGCTGGGAGCTGGAGTGAGGGAAGGCACTCAGAGTATATCAAGTGACACCAGGTGCGACTCAAAAAAATTGTGCCTTTCTCTGGGGAGCTCATGGTCCCTCTTCAATGATAAACACACGTGGCACAGAGGCTGTGCAACAGGAGATGGTGAAGAGAGGTGAGAAAGCAGTGGGAAAT
Organism: Oriolus oriolus; assembly: GCA_013400235.1. NCBI lineage: Eukaryota > Metazoa > Chordata > Aves > Passeriformes > Corvidae > Oriolus > Oriolus oriolus. Next base: position 504,965 of record VXBT01000691.1, read on the forward strand.
AAGGCAGGTGTATAAAAGTTAAATTTCTGAGAATGTCAGACCAAGGAATAGATTCTCTGAGAAAGGGAAACAAGAGCTGTTGCTTTGGATCATGAAAACATGAGTGGACTTGACTATAATGCAGACAGTGATCTGATACCAGAGGAGAGGAGCCTGAACCACTCTGAGTTCAAGGGAAGCTGCTGAAGCCCACAGGGACACCCTGAATTTCATCCTGGTTTGGTTTTCATCCTCTGGTTCCTACCCATGGTCCAGAAAAAGAAAAGGTCATCTCAGATTTGTAATGAGGCTCTTTGGAAAAAACCCCATCCACACAAAAGAATCAAAGCAATGACTCCCCTTAAATTGCCATTGCTGGTTTTAAAGCCCAGGAACAAAAACAGTGCAGAGAAAGCCATCCCTGTCTCTCTGGCCTATTCCTGCTATGCTGTTATGCACGGTTTTACAACCAGTCTAATAGAAAAACCACACACACACACACACACACAAATGAATATTTAAAATGAACAATATACCCATTTTGGCCTTACTCTCAGTGTTGTCCCACTGAGGAGACAGGTTTTGCACTAGGGGTAGGTACAGTTTCCATCACAAATCCAGCTGCAGGTTGTTGGCTGCCCGTAATTCGGATGCAGTTGCTGCAGCACATTCCCTGAGCATTTCCTGTAGTGCCTGTCCCTTTAATGTTGAAAATGATGCCTAAACAGCACTCTATTTCTTTTTTTGACATTAATTCTCCTTAAGACTCTACTAAAACAAAATGGGAAGATACCAACGATTCTCCCGGGTGAGCGGGACGGCAAATATTGAGCGCGACACGAAACCTTCCCTCAGCCCCTGTGCAGAGGCAGCTCTTGCTTAATGCCAAGTGCCACGTTTCAGCTCATCCCCATCCCTGGATGGCTGCTCAGGCCCCTGTGCTGTGAACCCTGTTATCCTGTTTTCCCCTTTGGGTGGCACGTTCCTCCCTGAAGCTCAATAGGAGCCGGGGAACAGGCTTTCATTTTGATGCACACAGAGTGAAAATGCATTTATACACAAAAAAGATCAAGACAGATCCTGCTTTTGTAACAACAGGGCCTGAAAGTCACTCCCCCGTATTTTTTAATCTGATTTAATTTGTTTGTGTCAGAGTAAAAAGGGTCAGAATCAGACCCCAGGTCTGATTTGCATTGTTTCCTGATGGATTTTGATGCTTGATCTTTCTTTATTCTTCCCCATCAGAGGAGGGAATGGCTTGTGTCTTTTTTCCTTCATTTTCCCTCTTTATTTGTCTCTTTGAACATGGAAAAATATGGATCACTGCCAGCATACAAATAATGAAGGGCTGCACAGACCATTTTGCCATTCATTTTCCTCACTGGATTTCAGGACACTTCCTTAAACAATTTCTCCAGTGTGCCACCAGTCCAGTATGGCAGATAAAAACTATTCCACCTAAAGTGAACATAATTCAAAAATCTGACCCAGGAATGTCCTCCTCACATTTATGTGATACCTCTGTGCTCTACTAAGAGCTGGAATGACCAGGGATGAAAATCCAGAGCTTGGCACTGGGGAGACTGGGAAGAGATGTCACACCAGTGTCCTGTCCTTTGCTCTTTTCTGAAAATATTTGGGTTTCATCAGGCAAGGGGTGAGTTTCACATCCTCAGCACCTGCTCCCTTGCTAGGGAGCTCCTCTGGGACCTTCCTCCAAGAGGTATCACATCCCCATTCTCCAGGATCCACCTCACCTGGACACAGCACCACCATTCCGTAAGAAATAGAAAACTGCTGGTGACTGAGAAAGGCAGAAAACAAAGGTAAGTAATTCCTTTCAGAGACAGATTTCCAAGTAGGTCTGGATGGCAAGAAAGTCTTCTACCACCAAATCCCCCTGGAATCCACACAAAGCTTGTGTTGAGTTTCTGAACAGGATAGTCCGTGTCCAAGCTGGCACAGGAAGGGCTCTTCCACATTGGACCAGATGCACATCCACGGTCCCAAACCTTTCACTGTGAGAAAATCCATACCAAGGCAACTCCAGAACAGCTCGCTCACATGGAGAGCTGCCCTCCTGCCCCTTGACAGTCAAAGGCTGGCTCATGTCCTGAAATGTGGCTTCCTAAACCCTTTTCCTTTTGCTAAATTAAGATGTCCTCCATGACCCCAGAAATGCTGAGTCCCTCCTTAGTTCCTCCCCTGGCCCAGGCCTCAGCACTGCTTTGAGGAAACATCCATGGGGTCACCAGGGATTGTGTTTCCAGAGGCCTTGCTTTCCTCTCCCCTTTCATCCTGCTGCCTTCCAGCTGTCCCCAGTGCCCCCTTTTCCCTGCTGTGGGAAGAGGTGACCGGCCACACTCGTCTGATCTGTGCTCTCATTATCTCGGCTGCTTCTGTCATGTCTCCTCCTATTCACGTCCTCTGTGAACTCGGGCACTCCAAACCAGCTCTGACCCTGCAGCCATCGAGCCTTGTCTCTCCTCCTGGATGCAAGCCAGAGACTGATCCTGCTGCGGGAGGCACGAGCACCCCGGGCCAAGCAGAGATGGGATAATCCACCCTCTCTTTGGGATTGTCCTCGAATAACCTCAGTGAAGCATCAGTCTCCTGTTCAAAATGTTGGCCATCACCCACCACACCAGGACTGGCAAAGCTTCTCCCCTGTTTTAAAACCCTCTGTATGAAGATGTCCCATCTATCACGTGCCTCAGTGTTTATTTCACCCCAGGAATGCTGTCTGAGACGTGGGATGAGCTGTCTGGAAACGCCTCTGTCTCTCCATTGACTCTACCTGGTGAATCATGGAATGGTTTGAGAGGGAAGGGACCTTAAAGCTCATCTTGTTCCAACCCCCCTGCCATGGGCAGGGAGACCTTCCATGAGACCAGGCTGCTCAGGTCCCATCCAACCTGGCCTTGGACACTTCCAGGGATGGGGTTTGAACTGAAATAACCAAAGGACTGGGTAAGATGAACAGTAGGTAGCAGTGGTTTGGCATCCGCCAACTCCCCACGAGAGCTCAGAGGGGAACACTGAGTGTGAGCAAGGTGAAGAGAGGAGAAAGGAGGATTGATGAGACCTTTTCCTGGCTCCAAGATGAGCAGAATAACCCACAGTGGCTGCTGCAGAGCAGAAGTTGACAGACCCAACATGATGTGGTGAAATTCAAATGATGCAACACAATGAATTTATACCACTGAAGGCCAAGCAGGAAAAACAAGCCCCTGACACCCTCCTGAAGTGAGAAGGGTGCTATGGTCAGTCAGAGGACATCCTAGAACAGCCAGACAGAGAACATCTCCTCAAGGAGAAAGACAACATCCCTCTGTTACATCACTGAGAAGAAGGCTGGTCTCAACAGGCCTGTGGGTACGCAGCCCCCACCAGCATGAAAATCCACTTTTTGCTTTCCATAACAGCCTTGCCCCTTTCCCAGGATGCTGACTGCAGCTATCTCAGGTTTTACCTATTTATGTAGGGAAGGAGCTGCTGACACCTGTTCCAGAGCTAGAACATTTCTGGCAGCTCTTAGGGGAAATCTCAGTCCCTGTATGGGCACAGATCCACAAACAAGCCTCACCTCACTTGGCTAACTGGGGTCTTTGATCCTGTGTGGTGACTTGTCACCACAGAATGGCTCATAAAAAACAGCACAGAGGAGGAGGACACAGCAGAAGAGAACCTGGTGGTGGTATCTGAACCACAAATGGAAACAGAATCAGGTTTGTTGATCCTGAGCCCGCCTGGCAGAGCTTGTCATGCCCAACCTGTTAAACTCCCTCAGGAGTTGTATCCAATCTGCCTGATGGGAAAGGTTCCTGGATTCTGTGAATTTGTTTTCTCATGCCTGGGAAAGCTTTGGGAAAGGACTGGCTGGCAAAAACAGAGACCAACTTAGCACAATCACCTGAGTGCCAGTGCTTGAGCTCCAACACTGCGTTACAGGTATAGACAAAATCTAATCACAGTCCTCTGTTTATCACAACCATGGTCGTATAATCCCTTTCATCATGTTAAAAACAATGTGGGAGACCTTTGGCTCAACTCCTCAACCCCTGGAGATGAAGCCTCTCATATTATCAGATTTTTCAAGACTGGGCAGAGGAAATTAGTCCAGGTGGCCGCTGTGTCTGGACAGCTGTGGGGAGCCCAGGCATGGCAGGTAGAGCTTAGGTAAAGTGTAATACAGCTGTGGGGACAGCTTTCTGCCAGAAAAATGTTATTTTAGCAGGATAGGGTAATCCTTCCAGGAGTCTGGTCTCAGCTATGCTCCCAAAATTATGCCTGAGGAAAATGTGAGTCCATTGCTAGAGCTAGACACAACTCCTCCTGCAGAGCAGCCTCTTCTGAGACAATTCCATCCAGCCACCAGAGCCTCTGACAGGACTCTAATGGTGGAGTTCAAGGAAATGACAACACGCAAACACATTTTTCAGGGGGAACAATGCATGGCAGGTGTCTAAGAATTCCATTCAGGAATTGGGAGTGAGTTTGGTGATTAGATTGAGTCCTAAAGAAGCTGGAGGCAATCAGGGAGCAGAGAGACACACAGTCTTACTTTTGGAGTTCCTGTTGGTGTGGCATAAATGATATAAAATTATTTATAACACAACACTACTTAGTTTGAAATGGCTCTTCCGTTTCGAAGCTTCCCCTAAATGTTAAGAAAATGGAGTGGAAAGAATTCACTGTTTTCCTTTCAGCAAAAGCAGATTTTTTTTCTCACTGGAAGAACCCCCACTTCAGCAGATGCTACTTTGAGGGTGTTCATGCAGAGCAGTTCTTTCCTGTGTGATTTTTGGAATCAGAATTCTTATTAATCTTACTGATGATGTTTTCGATGTTGGTATGGGGCTGCATGGATGGTGTTTCCAATTAGAAGAGCTGCTGTTATCACTTAAATTGGGGTTCATGTGGACCAGTAACCCACACCCCAGCAGCGACGACTCAAGTGCCAAAATCTCTCCAGGATTTTCCCACCATGCCCCAGTTCACCTTTTCCCAGTGCATCCTCCAAAGGACAGGAATCCCATGAACCCCTGACTCTCATGGGGGCAGGGATGGAATTGAAGTTGATAGAGCCATCCAGAAACAACAGCCGTGTGCATCTCTGTCTTCTAATGACCCACAGACGTGAAGGAGAGATGGTCTGCCCTGAGCTTGGTCTAAATCCCTCCAGGCACCAATCACCTGGGTTAATTCTGCATTAGAAATGTGCTGGGAAAGCAGCAGCCAGGATTTCCCGGGCACAGATTAGCTTGTTTGGAAATAGAGCATGAGAACTGCTCTTCGTGGCTATTTTTGTCAAAAGCTGCATGAATTGCCACTCTTTTCAGGCCGAGGTGCCCTCTGCATAGTCATCACTGTAATTATAAAGACTTCTGAGTTAAATCCCCGTTAATCTGAAGCCTTTAAATGCTGTCTCAGAATGACACTGAAAAAGAGCCCCACCTGAGCCCCTAAAAATGAACAGCCACAGATGAGAGGATGTGAAGCTCCTCCAGAGACCCCAAGAGGTTTCACTGGAAATGCTCCACCAGGATGTTCTGACAACACCTCCAGCAAGGACAGGATTTAACTCTGTGCAAGCAGAGCAAAATCCCTCCTTGTAGGCAATGTCAGAAGGCAGGAGAGTCACACAAACCTGGTTCAACCTGATAGGAACACAACCACCTCTAGAAACTTCCATTGCCATTTCCTGTTGAGAACTTAGGTTTTGTCCCTTTTCTAATTAAAATAGTCTTTCTAGAACGATGGGCACAAAACCCCCGCCCCAAACATGATTACTTCAGCTGGTAAGAATAAGATGGCAAAATCCAAGACGGGTTATTCTTGGAGGAAAAATCATATTGCATATTCAACAGCTGGTTCTTTGTGAAGGGCACTTTAGTTACAACTTCTAGTGGCCAATTCTTTGCTAAGATTTTTGAGTGTGTCAGATCCAGCAGAGTTGCTTCCAGTTTGAATCCTGAAAATATCAGAAGGAGCCTCCTACACGGAGGTTTTTCAGACCTAATGATATTTGAACTCTACTGTTAGGAGCCCTCAGAAAAGAAACATGCCTTAAGGAACTACTGGAGTGCACTGAAATGGGAAAAAACCTCCCTTTTGCTAAGAAAAACAACACATGGCTCCATTTAGAATAAAATCTTTTCCCACCCATTTCTATGTTCTGAGTAGGGATGGTTGGCATGAAACAACAGGACTCCACAAACACGTACAATATATGCACATTTTAACACTGCAATTTGACATCTGTTACCACACCTCCATCCTGCCATTCCTTTTCTTGTTGTTTTTGTTTTAATTCGGATGAGAACCGCAGCCGCTGGGAAGAATGTAAATCTGCCTACCACGAGCTGAAAGGATGTTGTAATCCTGCAAGTGAGGGCTAAAATACTCTAAAAAAGAGGGAAGCAGCACCTCAGTGCTGTAAAGGAAAGCCCAAGGAGTTCTGCTGTCTGCTTCGGAGAGCATCCATGAGAATCCCTTTTTCCTTAGCACAGATCTGAGGCAGTTTTGGACCCTGCGCCCGGAGATCAGCAGCTAAGCCAAGCCTAATTCTGTTGACTGCTACGTTCTGTCCCGGCCTCCAAAAGAGGGTGGCCCAGAGTGCTTGGTGGGAATTGTTCTTGCCATCACCTGAGCCAAGCATGGGAATTGTTTGGGTTGGTGTTGGCTGCTGGCAGCTAAAAATGTGCCAAGGTCTGTGCTGATAATTGAAGCAGAGGATGAACAAGATCTGGTGGCTGTGCTCATGCTCTGATGTGTTTTGGTTCATCAGCAGGGATGAAACCCAACAGACTTGTCCCCAGATTGGGGAAGCAATATCTCCTGCCAGGGCTTTGTGGAGGAGCTTCCTGCTGAAAACACAGCCCCCACAGGCAGTTCCTTGGAGATGAGACAACATCAAGGCAATGCTTCAAAGGGTCTGTGACGGCACCAGACAGGGATCCTGCAAACCTCCTCTGGTAGACGGCTTGGCCTGGACACAGAAAGCCTGCAGGCCATTACAGAAATAACTTCATCCCAGTTCTGGGAATGATTTTGGCCTGGTGGGAAAGAGGAAGGGACCCAGCTTGGATCACACTCACTGGCCAGAGAAAGAGGTCTCAGAGACGTGTCCGCAGTGCACACTTTGTAACCTTACGGTTTATAAACCTCTGACGCTGTGTGGGGGGCCTTTGGTGGAACTGCCTCAGCATAATCCCAGTGGAGGGGACTGGTCTCTGGAAAAGAAGGAGCATCTCAACATTCCTGGAGAGTACACAGGGCTGGCATCAATGAGGCGAGTCTGGCAGAGCGTTCCTGTGAGGGGGAGTGACAAAGTGACAAAAATGGATGTGGTGCAGCTGGTGCTGTCTCGCATTGGGGTAGCTGAAGGCACCAGGGACACTGATTTCCAAGGATAACAGCAGGAAACTCTTTCTTCCTCTGCTTCCCACGTTTTGCACACTCTGCAAAGACCTAAGTGATGGGTAGCAGGCCAGAACTTGGCGTCCACACACTAAATCATGCTCATCCTGGCTTATCTCCTGGGTCTTTTTACCTTTTGCAAGGTCTTTGGGACCTTGATGTACATCAGATAGGGGCTCCTGTGCCTGGTGGCCGTCCCCCCTCAGTGACTGTCCGTGTGAAGATGTGGACATTCTGAGGGCACTGAGAGCATGAAGTTGGTCAAATGCCACTTAGGACATCTCATTTCAGGAGATTTCTACTGACTCAGTAATTTTGCTGCATGCCCAGACTCAGGACTGTCATCCCAAACTAATCATTAAAAAAACAATTAATAGTTTCTGAAGAGAGAGAATTCTTTCCTTCAAAACTCAGCGATTTTGAATTCCATTAACCTGAACTGCTCCACCTCCATCAGGGGTAGAAGCACAGAGTAGTCTGGCATCTTCTCCATGGTTTTTTGCACATCCCAGAGGTCCTGTTTATCCATGCTCTCCCAGATGCCTGATGAGAACCCCACAGAGGAGCAACCTGAAGCTAAGAAGAATTGAATTCCCGTGTATTTCACTAACCAATTGCACAGCACCTTTTCCTATGCTCTAATCCCAAATTTCCCATGAGAGATATCTCCAGAAAGCCTGCAGCATGGAATTACCCCAAAAACCCCCTGAATTTCCTGCCTGGAGTCTGCTTGACAAGAACCCAAACCTCTCTCCATGCCTCAGTTTCCCAGCTGGCCCGCAGCTCCTGGGAACAGCATGAGCTAATGCTGGTGTAGTGCTCTGATGATGTAACCCCTTCCCAGTGATTACCACAGTCTGACAAAGCCTAAAATTGGCAGCACTGGCCCCCTGCCAGTGCTGTCCCGTGAATGGTGACTCATCTTTCCTGGCTGTGCCGTGTCCTGTGTGTGACGGTGACACGTGGTACGGAACAGACGGGGTTTCATCAGCACTCCAAAAATAAGAGCCAGAGACATGGCAAGGTGGTGGACGGAGAGCTGCAGGTGGGGATGGGCGAAGGGATGACGTCTCTCTTTGGGCTGGCTCCAAATCCCATTGGAAAAAGAAAAAAAAAGCTGTCCCTGGCTCCGAAGGCTCCTGGATCCCACCGCGCTGGGACAATACGGCTGATGATGGGACAAGCTGTCCCATGCCAGCGTGCCTCAGGCTGGGCCTGCTCTCAGCATGCCAGAGCAAGGCATCCTCAGTGCCACTGCCAACCGTGGAGATGGCTTTTTGATGCTGCTGGGAATTGGCCAGGGACCAGCGGCTCGCTTCCAGCAGGGCACCAAATTGCTCCCTGTCATCCGGCTTTGGTGGGAAGGAGGGGAAGGCAGGAACAGAGCCATATGCCCCAGTCTGGCAGAGCACTGGAGTCATATGAGTGGCCTCCCAGGCGAGCTGCTTATGAGTTCAGAGCTATCTGAGCCTCCTCGGGCTGCTGGTGAACATTTAAAGGGAAACTGTGGTGGAGTCAGGACAAATTTTCAAGGTGGATTATCCCAGATCCTCTCTGCCCAGCAAGAACATGACTGGTGGGGTCTCCTTCTTACACGGCAATGAGCAACTGCTTCTCTGCTCATGCCTCTTCTGTCACAGGAAACCAGGGCTGGGTGATGGATGTCTCTTACTTCTTTTACTTCCCAAGGAATGACATGAGAAAAAAGGAAAAAGGAATATGTGCCTTTGGGCAAAGGTTTAGCATCTCTTTTTCCTCATGATCTGTCTCAGAACCTGAGCCAAAGCCTGGAGTGTGACTCTGGCAGATCTTGTCCCCAGCCCATCTCCTGTTACTGAGGACTTTACAAGGCACAGGCTTCTTTAGTCATACAATTCAGATATCTTGGTGGATCTTAGGAAAAATGTGTCAGTTGGGAAGAGAATTTTTGCTTTGGAGAAACAGGACTTTCCCACACAGAATCTGCAGATGCCATATTGAATTTCGCACTGATCCCCATGGGATCTGGTGCCTGTGTAGAATGAACCCTAATTTATTTATGAGGTCATGGGACTCTGCATAAATGGGGACAATTTTGTGTCGTGAGGTCACAGAGATTGTATTTGGGGGTTTGGATTCCTGTTTGAGCATTGTTGGACACACCTGCTTGGCCCCGGCCAGCATGAAGGGTCTTGCACTTACTTTTAGTGCTCCTTCATGTGGTGAAAAGGATGAAATTTCAAATCTCATGAGTCTCTTCTCTACTTTCATTGGAGATATTGGGATTTTAGTCTCCTCAGTTATGTTCAGGCCAGTGTTGATGTTGTTTGAAAATCACATTTTTGAGCACCTACAGGCTGAAGGTCCCATTCTAATACAGTTGACCAGCTGAGTCTTCTAAACTAAATGACAGGGAAAATCATCTTTAGTTTGCCCCTGCAAAAACGGATCATAAATTATAATAAACGGCCCCCAGACATGGTACAGAAGAGGGAGAAGATGATTAAAAAATAGGAGTTTGCTTTGGGAGGGACAAAATGATTTGCAAACTCCACCAGGATAACTCTGCAGCACATCTGTAGCTCAGATATCTGAAACCCATTTTAATGCCTAATTTGTATCACTCTGTATTAAAAAAATGACCCCCCAAGCCCCACAAGTTAATGTTGCTTTTCCTTAAATACGTGAGCATCTTCAGCCTACTTTTGAGGGCTGTGGAGAGCGCAGACACCTCCCAAAATTCCAGAGATTCCAGCAGGACTTTGCAAAAGGAAGGTTTATCCTGCAAATCTCTTTCAGATCAGCTGCAGGGTTATCGAGGAGGTGGACACAGCATCTGTGGAGAGATGCGGCTTTTCCTGGAGGGAGAGACCCTGTGCTGAAAACTTCAGCCTCATGCAGGCACAAATCTTTGCCTAAAGAACTCGTGACATGAGTGGAAGGACACTGGGGCTTCTGCTAAGTCTCATTAAGCCTTAAAGAAGCCACGTGAAAAAAAAAATCAAGTGAAAGCAAACCTCTTTAAGAGGAGATTTATGCCATAAAAACTGGAATCCCTCTCACCTCCCTGCCTGCCTAGAGGTTGGGTGTCTCCTTTAAGCTGGTTTGATCTGCTCCTTCCTACTCGGCGCGGAGGAAGTGGCACCTCTGAGGGGTGAAGTGGGTTAAGGATGGTTTGTTCTGCAAGGAATAAAGTGGATTATCTGCTGGGAGTGATCGTGGAATGAGGATCTGGGTTGCTGAGCTTTTTCTGCTGTTAATGTTATGTTTCCCCCTGCAAACATGTGATTTAAATCAGGGGAAGTCCTCTGGCCATTGTTGTGCAAGAGCCTGAGAGACGGACACCCTTTTATGTTCTCCTAAACCTCGGGCACAGTTAGGGCGACTGAGGGACGATGCTGCATCCTCTCCAGCATCCCATCCCCTCCTTTAGCCTGATCCTAAGGATAGGTCTAAACGCAGCACCCAGCTTCTGTCCAGATTCCATGGAGAAAGGTGCTGCTGGAGGCTGAGCATCCTATCCCACCTCCTTCAGCTGTTTTGGACATGAGCTGATCCATGTGTTGCATCCATCCTTTTCCCCTCACCTTCTGTTGGCTCTGTTTTGGGCCCACCCAGCTGTGGTTGTAAGCAGATGAACCCTTCACAGAGGGCCTGCCTACCAACACCAGCTCCTTCCATGGGGATATTCAGGAGCTGATGCTGATCCATTTGCTCCACCAACCAAAGAATTCCAGCTCGGGCTCTCAGTGTGCACCTTCCACCACCCACCTGATGGAGTACATCAAGTTCTCACCTCTTTTCTCTCCATGCTCTTTTCTGTTCTTCCTCAGGCAAGGGCAGCTAAGCTGGGATCTGCTCTGCCTTGTGCTGGGGATGTGATAAAGGAATGAATCCTGACCCTCATGAAATCCCAGGGGTCTTGTCCCAGGCTTCACTGAGGCTGGGTCTTGACCTCAGTTCCAGCTCCAGCACTTCTGCTGCTGGAGATGCTCACTTTTGGGTGAAACTGCTCCATTCTTTGAGTGCTGAAGGACACAGGTCCTACCCAACCCTCTCACACAGGTACCTCTCAGGGTCAAATAGTTCTTGCAAGGCACGATGAGGCTTTTCTTTCTTCCACCCACCCAATAAATTGAAACCCAGAAAATTAAGCATTATCCTGGTTGTATCCCTTTCTACTCATTTTTCCAAGATCAGCCCTTTCTGCCACCATGCTGGGTGGCAGAAATGCTTTGGAGGAGATGCTCTGGTCTGAGTAAAGACCTCCAGCGTGGTCACTCTTCTTTCCTCAACAGGTCTCTTAACACAGGAATTAGGAGACAAAAGCAAAACCTCCTGATAGTCCTTCCAATAACTCCCTCTTTCAAAGCTCCTTAAATAGAAGTTGACCTATTTGGGGAAAAGTGAAGCCTGGGCTTGGCACTACAATCTACAGAGCAGGGAGGGCTGGGGCTTGGAGGAGGGATGTATGCCCCAGGAAATGGTGAGCTGACCTTGTCTGGCACTAAATGAATCCATAAGAGTCTGTGGGGGATGTATGGAAGCAGCTGGAGTCTGGACACATCAGCGGGGGCTGTACCTGGGCTTTTAGGCCCCTCCCTGGGCCGTGTGCATCCCTCAGGGATGCAGCGGATGCTGTCCCTGTTTAAAGGCAGAACTGGCCCCTTCCTGTGACAAGCCACTCTCCCACAGACTCGGTGAGCCAGGAGAGACTCGATTTGCTTTTTAAACACGCTGCCTTCCTAACAGTATCCATCTCCCTTTGCTTTCCGCCTGCTTTAAGGGAAAATCTTCAATGCTCCCTTTCACAATGGCTCCTCTCAGCATTTAATTTGCTTTTATGTAATTACAGACCAGCCGCGAGGATGAAGAGGATGAAGAGGATGAGGAGGAGGAAGAGGCAGGGGAGGAAGAGAGAAGCATTGAACTGGCATGGAGGATGTCTAGGAAACCCTTGCACCGGAGTCAAGGAGCGCTGAGCAAGCTCCGCTGCTCTCATCCATCAGCGCCCGCATCCCTGGCACAGACAGGGAGGGATGTGGGGAGAGGATGCACCGGGGACCTGGTGAGCTCGGCTGCTGGAGCGTGGCAGGCAAAGAGCCCTCCAGGGCTCGGGGAGGCAGGCGGGGACGTGCGCTGCCTTGGAAGAGAGAGCGCAGCCGGCTCGGCGCGCTGGAGGAGCCGAGGAACTGCAAAGCCGAGGAAGGGAGGGGAGCGGGATGTTGGAAAAATGATGCAGCTCGTTCAGCGGAATAGGAAACCGCGCCTGGAAGTGGCAAAGTGGAAGAGCCACGGATTTGAAAGCCTGGAGGGATTATTCTCCCGCGCTGTCTGACTCGCAGCACAACAGAGGCCAACAAACTTCACCCGGCGCTTTCTGCGGCGGGTCCAGCAATCTGCAGAACGCCCTGGCAACCCTCCTGGGCTGTGATTTCGGCATTTTCAGTCGGGTTAATAACGTTGGAAGCAGCAGGAAAAGGGGGCTGGCCAATGTGAGCTGTTCTAGCAGGAGTTGTAGAAAGGCATATTCATCATGTCAGCACTTTGGAGGCCTGGAGAGCTCGTGATGAGAGGTTTCAGGAAAAGACTGCATAAATAGGAGGAGGGAGGCCTCCATAAACAACTGTGATGGACATGCTGGAAGTACAGAGGAAAGGGAGAGCGGTCGGGCTTCCTGATGCTGTAGATCAGTGGCGACCTTGGCAAAACCAGCAAAATTTAACCCCAAAGTGAATTCCAATTTCAGTTCCCACCTCAGCTCCAAAAACTCCTCAGAAAGGACAGGGCCCAACCAGGCTGTCTTTGGGAAGCTGAGTGTCACCCCTGGTGCGTGAATGGAGCAGGGGCTGCATAACCCAGCAGCTCCACTGCTGGTCCCTGGAAAGGACGATTGTCCCTCAGGCTGGTGACTCTCAGGCTGCCAGGGTACCCATGGGCTGGGAGAGCTGCTCATCCCAGGGCTGGGACAGGGCCATGTCCCTCTCAGCTGGGACAGATGCCCCATGCTCAGCACATCACAGCAGGGAGAGGCATCAGAATTGGCAAAATATTCCCTGTGGTGACTTCCAAGCCTCATCTCATCTGTCTGTTTTTGAAACCTCCACTACCTCTCTGTCCCTACACAGCCCCCTCCACTGCCTCATGCCTCTCTTTTCCTGGGCTTGGTGAGAACCATGGTACCAATGACACAACCTTAATTCCTGGGCACTCATCAGAAAAGGTTCTACAGCATTTAGCTATTAAAAACCCCCCTTTTTTCACACTTGACACCATCAGAGCATTGCATAGGCATTGAATCATTTGTCCTCACAACACAAACTCAAATCTGGCCAGTTTTATCACCCTACTTATGTGAGGAGGGAAACTGAGCCAGGGAATGGTCGTGTTTGCCCAGTGCCCGGCGACGAGCAAGCGGTGCCGCAGCAGCAGAGCCTGCCCGCCTCCTCCTGACAACACCATCATTCCTTTAGCCTGGACTGGGCATGGAAGAGCTGAATCCCATCTTTTCCGTGACACTGACTTTTCTTTCCTCAGAGGAACGAGCGGAAATTTTACCCAGCGAACGCAGCAGAGATTTGTCCCAAAGCAGCAGCGCCCAGCCAGGGTGTGGGAAGTGAGCAACACATCCATCAGCTGCTGAGCACTGGGATCAGAGGGGAGAGGCTGGAAAGACGGGGAAGAGGGGGGCCACTTACATGGTAATGTTTCTGCACGGTTCTTTTGGATCATTATGCAGAGCTGTAGCACCAGTTGAGGGGCGCTCTCGAGGAACGTTTCCAGGAGGCGCAGCATGTTTACGTCTGCATATTCGTACATCATAGCCCAGTAGAAACGCCGCTGGTGTTCCTTCCGCCTCTGGCTCTGGATCCCCAGGTACATAGTTCGGATATACCTGCAGGAAACAGGAGGGAAAACTGGGCGTGAGATGTTGACGTGCAGCAAAACCTGTTTGGGGGGACTGGGGTTCCAGGGAGACATCAGGGGCTGCACAGTTCCACTGTCTCCTGCAAGATCTGAGGAGCACTTTTAGAATCTGACCAGCCATTAATGTTGGAAAAGACCTCCAAGATCATCAGGCTCAACCTTAAACTGGATGCCACCCTGAGAACAAAACCATAAAATGAAATGGGTTTTGTATTGCAAGGGTGGGAAAACTTTAACTGGTACCACCCAAATGTGGAGCCTGGGGGTAGGAAATGCTTGTGAAGCACAAGAAAACAACTCCCTCACCTAATTTTCATCATGAGAAGAGAAGCTACTTAACAAATTCTGGTTCTAATAATTGGCAGTGGCTTGACAGACCATCTAAACCCCTTCAGCACTCAGGTAAGGAGCTCCTTTCACAGATCCCAGAGCACAAGAAGTGCTTGGACAATGCTCTCAGGCACATAGCAGGATTCTTGAAGTTGTCCAGGAGCTGGACTTTGATGATCCTTGTGGGTCTCTTCCAGCTCAGAATATTCTGTGTTTCTCGGATTTAACCCTATTTCATCACAGGTGGAGCAATGAGACCCCACCTTCATCTGCAGCACGTGTGACCCACAGATATGAGAGGCCACAGTTTGTCACTGGTCAGCTTTGAGACTTTGGGCAATGTTGGAGCAGAAGGAGGTGTCTTGTGCATGGACAGGCACAGCTCAACCATTGCCTCTGCCTCAGGACTCGTGGTGTTTAAGAAAAGACCCCTAACAGGGTCCTTTCTAATGCTTGTTGATATCACTGAATCCCAGAATGGTTTGGGTTGGAAGGGACCTTGAAGATCATCTTGTTCCAAGCCCCTGCCATGGGCAGGGACACCTTCCACTATCCCAGCTTGCTCCAAGCCTCATCCAGCCTGGCCTTGGACACTTCCAGGGATTGACAATCTGATATTGTCAATCTTCTTCCTTCTCATCCTGATCAGTGGCTGTAACCTCGTTTGGGATGGGAACCATTTCACCTAATGCTGACTCTAAAGCTGGTCATCCGAGCCAGCCAGAAGCTGGAGATGTCCCCTCCCGGGACTGTTCATCTGTCCCAGCTCTGCTGCCAGCACGGCAGTGAGATGAAACGCCTTCTGGAGGCTCTGGGAGGGGCTCACGGCACAAACTGGGGTTTGGCCAAAACGATTAGATCATTCCCTGCCACTCGGGCGAGACTGCACAGCCGGGGAGAGCAGGAGGCGAGGACGTAAGCCTGGACAGCCTCTGCATCTCCAAATTACACCCAGAGCCGGGGGGCTGGGAGAGAAGCAGAGGCAGCTCTGCGAGCCCTGCCCTTTCTCCAGCATCTTGTCCTTCCTGCCCGCTCGCAGCTGACTGGCACAGGAGGCGAAAAATCCCGAAAGAGGACTGCAAGGACACAAAAAAAATGACGCAGGAAAGCCACCAGATGGGGCTCGACACTCGAGAAAATGCTGCGCCAGTCACATACGACACTGGTGACACTGGTGTGACATTCACAGCAGACCACGAGTGGGATGGAAATGGCCGTGGAGCACCTGCTCTCCCAGCACGCCCAAATCCACCAGCTGGACTTGGCATTTCCATGCGAAGACCCCAACCCCAGGAGCTGCAGCACAACACAGGGATCCTGCCTTCCCTTCACCCGTGCCAGGAATTAAATAAATGCAGTTTAGCTGGAAAGGCAAAGTCAGGGAGAGTGTCGTGGCTCAAGGAGAAAGCAGAGGAAAGGAGAATGCAATGGTTTTTATAACGTCAGTGACACAGGGCCACCAAAAGCCGAGTGGTGGCACCCATAATGTGCTGCCCACCATCATCTCTGCCAAACTCTTTCCACCAAATCTGTCCTGTAGTCTTGGATGGTCTCCCCCTCCCCAGAAGCTCCCATTCCTGCTGGTTCACAAAACCTAAACTCCTCTTCGGAAGGTTAAACCCCTCTTTTCTCATCACCTCAGCCACGGACAAGAAGAATTTATTGGTTTTTATCCTGCAGCAGCTTTTTACCTGTTTGCACACAGTTGCCATGTAAACCCTGCTTTTCTCCAGACTGAAAAAAAAATCACAGTTCCATGGAATCATAGAATTATTAAGGTTTGAAAATACCTCTAAGATCACTGAGTTCAACCATTCCCCCAGCATTGCCAAGGCCACCCATGTCCCCGAAGTGCCACATCCACATGGTTTTTAAGTCCCTCCAGAGATGAGGACTCCACCACTCCCTGAGCAGCCCTTTCCAATGCCTGATAACCCTTTCCCTGAAGAAATTCTTCCTGATGTCCAACCTAGACCTTCCCTGGTGCAACTTGAGGCTGTTTCCTTCCATCCTGTCCCTTGTTCCTTGGGAGCAGAGCCCCCCCTTGGCTGCACCCTCCTGTCAGGGAGCTGGAGAAGGCAAGAAGGGTCCTCCCTGAGCCTCCTTTTCTCCAGAAAAAATTTCTTTCATCACCTTCTCACAGTTCACATTTCCTGCACCTCTACTCTCCCACATCACTGTTTTCTCAAGTTTTGGGTTATTTTTAAGACCAGCTTTACTTTTCCCAGCCCCCCAGGTTGGCTGACCCAAACTGCAACAATGACATTGAGCCACTCAAAAAGATTAAGAAGAAATTACCAGAAGGGACACAGTGATTTCTCCTGGATCTCTGGGGTTAGGGTGAATCTCCAGGGATTCACCACCATCCGCACTGTTTAAGCACGAATGTTTCTTACCGGCCACAGAGAGAGGGCGTGACACCAATCCATGGAGGCAGAATGCCTGGAAAAACATTCAGATACGTGGGGCTGACACAGTGCCCTGATCCCGTCTCCATCAGTGGCAACGGCACAAACACCAAGTTCTGCCCGACTGCTGAGCCCACAGCCTTTGGCAAAGGTCACCTGCACTGCGCCTCTTCCATGGATGGGAAAACTGAGTCAGAGAGCACCGAGAAGGTGCTCTCAAGGGTTTTTTTGGCATCAAACCCCAGATGCTTTAGAGCTGTCCCCTGCCTCTAGACACCACTTGAGTAGAGTACAGCCCTACCTGCTGATGCTCCTCTGTCCAGGGTGGACATAATTCCTTCACACCATAAACCCCAATCTGATCCCAAAGGGCAAATCTGTCTCTATCCTATGGGACTGTGGCCTCAGGAACCCCTTGGCAAATGTTGGACAGTGTGAGCAAAGCAGCTCCAAGGACCATTTGCAGCTAAAAGTAAATAAATTTCCCTATTTACTCTCTTTGATCCATGAAAAAATATGGTGCTCTGTCTTCAGCATCCTTCAGACCCAAATATGGCAAAGAGAGGAAAGGGAGGACTAAAATCCCATTCCTCCTTGATGCCAGTGGATTGTGAGAATAACTGGGAAAAATAATATTTCTACCTTGTGGGCTTTCACCAATCAATAAACACCTACTTAATTAATTAACATAAAAATTCACCCAGCTCCAACACTGATAATTCTTAACCCTATTTCCTCACACAAATGTACAAAACCGGTGTAAACAGTTTTATTCCAGTTTATCTGTTTCCTTGTGCTATTTTATTTACTTCTTTGAGGGTCTTTCCAACCTTTCCTAACACTGGTTACGTGCAGACAAACTCAGAAGAAAGAAGAAAAAAAAAAAAATCAATGTCATTTCACCTGAAATTCGTTGTTCTCGGTCAAGCTGGTGGCAAACCGGCTTCTATAATTAGACTTTCAAATCCATATTCAGGCCTGAATCTTCAATCTTTAGCAACACGATGCTTCCTCTTATGTCAGTGAAAACCATTCACTGCTCCGTGCTTTTGAAAATCAGGCTAATTTATTTATTTAAGAGCTTAATTTTGGATACAGGAGTCTAACTTTGGGCTTTTTTTTTTTTTTTTTTTTGAATGCTGGCTATTTTTATATACGAATGTGTATATTTGCGCGTATTTTTAGTTCTAAGTCTCATCATGGCTTCAAGAGATAGAGCTAATTTGGGGTTGGGAGGGGGATTGGGGTGATTTTTTAAAAAATTTTTTTTAGTGCACAGAGGATTGGCTGTCCCCTCCCTCCTGGCAGGGTTCCCAGAATTCCTGTTGGTGTAATTACCCTCACGCTTATTTACTACGTATGTCACAGCAGCACACGAACTGCTCGGGTCAAAGTCACTGCTGTCCCTGCACCAAAGCGCCTTTTTAAGGAGCCAAATCCACCAAATGTGGTCAAATAACCTTCGGAAAGAGCCACAGGAGCCCACCGGGAGGGAGAAGAGGAGATGGTCCTGCTGTAAAAACACAACCCACCCTGAGCGCCGTGGAAAAAGCTGCTCCATGTGGATGACAGGGAGTGTATTCTGGAGGCCGAAGCTCTGGTTTTGTATCATGAAATGAAGCAGTCCACGGCCAGCTGGCAAAGCTTGACTCTGTGTGGCTGTGTCCATCTAGTTGGCCCTGGCCAAAATTTCCAGGGATTTTGTTGACAGTTTTACAGGGGGAACTATTGCAGGGTCGTGCCTGGGCCTTGGCAAGGTTGGAGTTACAGAGGTGGCTCCCAGAGTCACCAGGAGATGTAGGAGGGTGCCTCTGGCAACGGGCTGGTTGAGGGGAGGAGGATGTGGATGTGTAAAAGGGTCATGGGAGCACAGAAAGGCACATCAGGACAGGCCCTGGGCTGTCCTTTGAGGACAGAAGGGCTCTGGTGGCCTGTCCCACACAGCCACAAGCTGACCAAGGGCAGGAATCTCAGGCTGTAACAGTCTGATCACTCTTCCTGAGGACAGCAGGCCAATACACAAGAAATGAACTCTGTCATCCTCCAAAACCAGGAAACTTCCTCCACATTCAGCACTGGGAATGATCCCTGGCCCTTACAGGTTACTGAAGCCTGCACAGGTTATGATGACTTGGGAGAGTCCAAATATGCCTGGACCAATCTAATGATTACACTCAGAATTTGGCATGGAATCACAGAATACCCTGAGCTGGGAGGGACCCACATGGATCATTGAGTCCAACCCCTGGCCCTGCCCAGGACATGGTGAAGCTGCAATGCCCATGAGGAGGCCTTGAAATTACCTGGTTTATTAGTACAGGTATATGGAAAATGGATTTCGCTCATGCCCAGCCTTGTGGTGGGGTGGAATGCTGGAGAGACAGCTCTGATGCTGTGGGAGCACTGCTGTGTGGTAGCCAAAACACTGGGGTGTTACCAACACCTTCCCAGCTCCAAATGCAAAGCACAGCAGTGTGGGGGCTGCTGTGGGGAAAACAAACTCCATCTCAGCCAGACCCAACCACAGAATCACAGAATCGTTGAGGCTGGGAAGTATCTCTAAGATCAAGTACAACCAGCAACCCAGCACCATCGTGTTCAACACTAAACCATGTCCACAAATGCCATATCCACACTTCCTGAACACTTCCATGGATGGTTATTCCCCAATGTGATGGTGGTGCCACAGTGTGACACAGCCTGAAGCCGTTCCCTCTCATCCTGTCCCTGTTCCCTGGCAGCAGAGCCCGACCCCGCCCCGGCTGCCCCCTCCTGTCAGGGAGTTGTGCAGAGCCAGAAGGTCCCCCCTGAGCCTCCTTTTCTCCAGGCTGAGCCCCTTTCCCAGCTCCCTCAGCCGCTCCTGGTGCTCCAGCCCCTTCCCCAGCTCTGTTCCCTTCTCTGGACACGCTCCAGCCCCTCCAGGTCTCTCTTGTCAGAAGGGTCCCAGAACTGTCCCCAGGTCTGGAGGTGTCCCCACAGTGCCAACACAGGGGACGGGCACTGCCCTGGTCCAGCTGGCCACACCATTGCCAGATATTCCATCCAGGAAGCCCTTGGACTTCTTGGCCACCTGTCACTCTGCTGGCTCATGTTCAGAAATACATCCTGGCACTACAGGAGTGTGGCTGTGACCTTGGTGACGTGGCAGCAACACCCATCATGTGGATGGGCACCATCTCGCGGCACCCACCTTCTCCCTGGTGCTCCCTCCTGGAGGAAGAGGATGGGAATGGGGGAGGAGGGGGTGTCATTCAGCTGAGGGCTCACCCTCCTGCCACCTCATCCTCTTGCAAGGGGCCTCATGCACTGGAGGGTGTTCCCAGATTAAAATCCCACTCCTCGGAGGGGAAGAAATGAGGACATGTGCAACTGCTGGGCTGGAAGGCTCGGAGCAGAGGCTGCCTGAACATCCCTTTACAATGAGGTTACGTGAGGCCAGATCTCAGCTGGAGCGAGCTGGCATCCACAGGGCTCTGGCAATTTACACCAGCTGCGGCTTTGGCCCGCTTTTTTAATTTTAATGAATTATTTTCATTCTAACTGATATAAAAGGAATAGGAGATGCAGCGCTGGAGCGACAGGGGAGCATGAAAGTGAAACGCTGTCTATTAAAAAAATCAAACTCAAACTTAAAGTTGCCATCGCCATTAATGTGCTCAGTATCAACATTTATTAGTTGTTTTCTTTGTTACAATGTCACATGCCAGTGATAAGGATTCACAGATGGATTATTACTGTTCCTAGTTTGAGTATCAAAATAGGAATTACGGGGTCCCATCCAGATGCTGATATTCCACAGCTTTGTCTGGCTGCTCCCACAGCATCAAACTCCTCCAGAACAAGGAGATGCATCCCAATTACCTCTAGGGAATTGTTCCTCGTCTGGCCTGAGCCTTGAAGGGTGTGCAGGACTTATTTACACCGCTGCTGGTTGTGTTGGGCCAAAACCTTGCTGAACTGGGGAAGATCATTTCCCACCTCAAAATCAAGAAAGGGATCTTTATTTCTGCACAAACTCTGATCCAGCCTCCTCACAGCTCATCCCGACCACACACCCCTAAATCATCATTTTGATGACCTTCATGAGGGCCCTGATGTTCAGAACGGGGGTTCTCAGTGCTTTCTGACAACTCTTGGGGATTTTCTCATATGGTTTATAACTAAAAAGGAATAAAATGCAATAAGAAGCATGTTCATCAAGAGGTTTAGTCCTTCTGCCTGGCAGTTTCTGATCTAAGTCTCATCTACTTGTTTCTATCAGCTCCTATTAAAGAATTAATAATTTGTGTTAGAAACTTGCGCTTTTTGCCGAATGTGCAACTGCAGTTTGTATTTGAAGGAATGATTGTCCCAGTCTTCTGCTGCACAGGAGAAACTGCTACAGTTTCATATTCTAAGCCAGTCTGAAGCTGTTTTAAATCACAGATGGCTTTACTACACACCAACCTCAAAAGATGCATCTGATTTATAAAACTTATGTTGGGAAGGATCATATCATGGAATTATAGAAGAATTTCGGTTGGAAGGAGATTTTAGAGGTCTATGGACCAAGGCTCCCATCCCAGTGGGGATAACTTTGAAGTTAGACAAGGTTGGCTGTGTTTTGAAAATCCCCAAGGATGGAGATTCCACAGCCCCTCTGGGCATCCTATTCCAGCATTTAACCCCAATCACTTCAGAATCATGGAATTATTCAGCTTGGAAAAGACCTCTTGGATCTCTGAGTTCAACCATCCACCCAGCATCATGCTCATCACCAAACCATGTCCTCAAGTGCCAGATCCACAGGTTTTTTGAGTATTCCCAGGGATGGTGAAATGATTTTCAGCCCAAGATCACTTCCACTACTTGAAGAAAGTCTGCAAAGCAGCCCCTCCTTGGAAAGAGTCAATTCCATCTGGTAGTTGGTGAAGGATAATCAAATCATGACACTGTAGGATTCTTAGGGTCTGGTTCCCACAGCTTTGGTATTTGCAGGCTGATTTAACTCATGGCTGATAATTTGGGGGTTCTGATACACGAAACAGGGTGCTGTGATTGACGATTCCAGAGCACTGTCCCAGGCTCCTCTGAAATTATTGCTTTGGTGGCAGTGCCAGGCAAAGGGGACATAAACCCACACCCCCTCCTCTGGGGCAGCACTCCTGGTCTTGGTTCAAATCCCTTTTTACTGAAGGTTTAAGCGGATATTTGGGACTATGAGAGCACAGGCAGGGCTGCAGGTGTGATTTCATCCTGCTGACAGACACTGGGGTCACAGCCTCCAGCAGCTGCACGGGGCAGGAAAGTGGGGCAAGGGCATCACTGCAGATAAAACTCTAGAGGCCAAAGGTGCAGGAGCTGCTCGTGTTGCTCCATCTGGGGGATGTTTCTGGGATTTGTCTCTGTGACTGCTCTCCTTCCCCAGCTGCAGAGTAATTTGCTCAGACTCACAACCAGAAGGAGAGAAACAAATCATAAGGAAGTGCTAGCCCTAAACAGCCCCACTTTTTGGCACTGATTTGTCAGTCTTTCCCTGGCTGTTGCTGAACTATCAGCGCTTAGCCAGAGCCCACCCAGTGTTTCTTTATTTGCAAAAATTGCCATGAATGGGTTGTTGACATACTCACCACAACCCCGATTTTGGAAGCAGCCAGGCAGCCTCTCCTTGCTGCATCCCCATGGCTGCGGGGCTCCCCTGGATATCCAGGTTGCAGAATCCCCATTTGCAGATCTCTGCTCAGTAAATCAATACAGAATCAGAGAACAGCTTTGTAGCAGGAGCTACCATTGTCTCGACCCAGGCTTGTAGAAATCATGTGTGTGTTTTCACTCGTCAATTATTTTGCGAGATGCAGAGCTCTAAAACAAGAAAACAAATCCCAAGACCTCTCCAGCACCATGGCATGAATGCCCTTTTTTTTTTATTTTAATGTGGGAACCATCTCCATGCTGCGTGAAGGAGGAGGCAGAGTAGCGGGGGCTGCTGGAGAGGCTATCCAAGGGATGGGTGCTGCAGAGACATGTCACAGCATCTATCACATGTGGGATGGTCCTAGCACTGAGCCAAATGCTCTCTTTTATCACAGATTCCCCCCCTAAGTTAGTTATGAATACTTAAACCCCAGTCCCTTCCCTATTTTGCACATGCTTATTTGCTTAAAGGATACTCTGACACTCGGTGCTATCGCCTCTGGCAAAGCCTTCTGTTTTAAATCAAAGCTGTTAAACAGCCTTACACAGGGACCAGGAAGCTGGACTCAGACTGAGTTTTTGCTTCAAGTATGTTTGTGAAAATAAGGTTTAATGTCGGGGCTCTCCTTGTGGAAATAAAACTGGTCCTAGTCCAGCAAGTCCTGCAGGAACAGCTGAAAGCCTTGAAAGTAAGCAGAGGGGTTTTGATTGACTTGACTTGGCTCCAAGAAAGGGAAGTTTCAGGGAAATTCCCTGAAATGCCAAAGAAAATCCCAAATACATGCTTGAGGACTTCCAAAATGTGAGTGTTCAAGCACATGATGCTCAGAGGCACATGGGAATAGTCACCTCACCCTTCAAACAGGATGGGTCACGTTACAGTGTTTTAGCCCAGATGGTCTTGAGAAGTGATTTGGCATTGTGGACTCACCAGAGCCACGGGATATCTCAGGAGAGGAGAAGTTGGCATTGCTCTGGGTTACCAGTCAGTGGCAGGGACACATCTTCATCTCCCCGTGGAGATCCCTTGGTGGAGGATGCAGAGCAGGAGAGGGGAAAGCCGTGACTTTTACTGTCAGTGAGTCCCTTGGAGATGGTTTGCTCTTCTAAGGGTTTCCCACTTCCTGAGGGGTGTAACAAACCAGTTTGGGGTAGTGGATCCAGAGGCCTGAACAGACACTGCAGGTTGCCTCTGGTCTGAACCCTCAAAAACCAGTGTGGACCGCAGGATCACGGTAACAAAACTGGGAGTTTGTTCCCTCACTCACAGGGAGACATCTCCACCCCCACACTCTGGCTGCTGGAAAAGACAAGGGGGTCACATCTGTGGCTGGGAGATCAGGGAACAGATATGGATTCTAGGAGAGCATTCCCTGAATTTACAGTATTTACTCTCTCTCCAGCCATCAGGGTGACTGATGCTTCAGCAGGACCTGAAATCACCAGACAAGACTTTTCCATGCAGCAAAGCCTCTCCTAACCCCCATGGAGAGTGGCTTTGTAGAGCTGAGGAGGTGGACGCTCCAGGATTTTCAAACAGCATGCCAGAAAAACAGCAGCCAGGAAGGGTTTAGGGGGAAAGGATTCTGCTTAGGAAAAGGGGAGCTGGTTCTTGAAGGGCTGGTGCAGCTGAAAAGAAGCTGCTGCCTGCTGCAGAGCTGCCAGGGTCAGAGCTGTGGCTCGCTGCCAGCTGCAGCGTGCTCTGCCCGCCGTTCGCATCCAGAGCAGAGCACCCAGAAAATCCTCGGGATGCGGCTCAGCAGCTACCAGGGATGCCTGAGCCCACCCCAGCCCTGCCAGGGACCGTCACAGCGCCGGGACTGTGCGTTCGGCAGCACACCCCCGGCTCCCCTGTGCCGCAGGGGTCAGAGGCATCCCTGGAGCAAAGCTCCCGACGCGGCGGCTTCGCACGAGGGCTGAGACTGTCGCCTTCGCTTTGCCATCCCTTTGAGGAGAAGGAGCTAAAAATTGGGTGAGCGCCTGTGAAATCCTGGAAGAACAGCCTCAGATCATGGCTATTTTTAGTTCCACAGAAGCTGCGCATACATTAGTGAGGGCCTGCCTTCCTCTCCGGGCTCGGAGAAATCACACGGTGTCCTCCCCGCCTGCCAGGAAAGAGTTTAACCCTTGTTGTCCCACCGCAGTCAGTCCCAGCCGGCTGCACCTCAGCATGGATCCTGATGGGGACCAGAACGAGGGGGAGAAAGGTCTTCACCGGCATTTTGGCTCTTGCAAAGTAAAGGGAGAACTGGGGGGGGTGTCTTTGCCCCATGGACCATACAGCATTACGTGTGGTGGGAGGAGCAGGGACTGGAAGAAAATTCCAGCACAGAAATGGCATCTGAGTGCCACCACCATCGGCCCTGGCTGAGGGACAGCCACACTATGGGCTGAGAGGGGCAGGGAGCAATTCAGAGTCTGCAGGACCTGAAAGTTGATTCCTCAGCTCCGGTGACCTCTGGCGATGGCCCGGACAGATGCCATTTGTGAACAGCCACGTGTTGCCTTCAATGCACCCACCACAGAGCTACAGGCTCACAGAATGGTTTGGGCCAGAGGGGAATTTAAACCTCATCTCGTTCCACCCCCTTCCACAGGCTGGGACACCTTCCACTATCCCAGGTTGCTCCAAGCCCTGTCCAACCTGGCCTTGGACACTTCCAGGGATGGGAAAGTTAACCTTCTTAATGAGCTTAACTTAATCCAGATCTGCAATCCTTTAGCCACGCAATCTCCTGGGAAACAAAACCTCATCACCACATGGGCTGCTCAGATCCTTGGTGTCGCATCTCCTTCCTTCCACTGGCTGTGTCTCCGCTGCTTCAGACACATCACACCAGGGAAACCATGGCTGGGACACATAAAGGGAATGGGGCCGGGGATGAGCTCACCAGCCCGCTCAAATGCGCGATGCCTTTCAGCGCACAATTAACAAAAAATAATTGCAACACTTATTCCTACACTTTTTTCTCGGAGGGATGAGGAGCAAAGCCTGATCCTTGCGCTTCACACCCACAGCGCCTGTCAGCTCCGCTGCCCGTGCACTTTAACATTTTCCAGCTCTTTAATATTTATTACCTCTGCTGCTTTGTATTACTCATCAGCTATTCCTGGCCAGAGGAAATGTACTGGCGGGTTCTGGAGCGTGCACGTTCCCTGCTCTTCGAGGAGGCCGTGAGTACAACAGCACCTCTCAAACGTGCACTCGCTGCTGGCCCAGCACAGCCTCCCGGGGCTTTGGAGAGACAGGAGACTCAGACAAGCCACACCATCCCCTCACAGTGGCTTTCCAAAGGCCACCAGGATGTCTTCAGCCAGCAGGAGAGGAGACACAGCCTTTTTGGAAGGTACAGGAACTCTTCCACCGGCACATCCTGCTGATCCCTGCAGAAACATCCCTTAGGAAGTCCCCCTGAGCATCCTTCCCTGCTTCACTCACTGCTGTTCTCCAAGTCTCCCCCCAGCCCTGTGACTAACCATGGGTCTTCCAGCAGCTTTGCCTGCTTGCAGGATTTCTCCCAGCTGCTGGGGGCTCCCAGTAAGGATATATATAATAAACTGCAGCAAGTCAAGCTATGCAGGAGCCTGTGGGTGGCTGCACTTGCAGCTGTTTCATTTAAGAGGTAACTCTGAGTTAAGACTGGTTCTAAACAATACTGTGAAGAGGACCACCTTCTAGTGGTCACATTCAGAAGAAGGACCAGCCCAGGCACAGCACCACCCAGTATCACAGCGTTTTTACCTTTTCCCTCCTCTCCTACTAATTTTAAAGGAGCTTTCTCCTTGAAGCTTCATAAAAGTGAAGCCGCCTGACCACGTCCTCGCTCCGCCACTCTCCGGGTGCAGCTGAGTCTTCTCGTGCCAGCAGCCAGGTTATCCAAGTGACACAAATGAGGTCACAGGAGCTTTCTACCAGCAAGCAGCATCTGGGAGGCGAGGTATGGAATCCTGCAGCTCAGCCCAAGGGAGGGATGTTTCTGCACAGTTAGGTGCAGAAATGGAGGCAGAGAGGTTAAGTGACTTCCCTGAGGTGAGTGGTGGTTGGTGGGGTTTAATTTGGAGTGGAATGGGATGGTATGG
>VXBT01000691.1:531849-612869 GCA_013400235.1 Oriolus oriolus
TAGAATAGAATAGAATAGAATAGAATAGAATAGAATAGAATAGAATAGAATAGAATAGAATAGAATAGAATAGAATAGAATAGAATAGAATAATTTCATTTTTAAGGGACCTGCAGTGACCATCAAGTCCAAGTTCCGGTTGGGGAGGTCCTTTTCTCCCTGTTGCTGCTGGATAGGCTCCTTCTGGAAGTGCTTAATCGAAAGGACAGAAAGCCTTTCATTTTCACACATGTCCTTTCGACCTCCTGCTGCTCCAGATGCTTCCCCAGCCCATTTGGATGCCTCTCACGTGCCTGCTCCAGCCCAGGCAGCTGCCCTGCCCTGCGTGGAGGATGTTTGCATTAACATTGACTGTCGTAGCTGCTTGGACGAGATCTATCCCAGAAGCACCAATAAATTGCTGAACACATTGATCCAGACGTGACTCAGGAGCCACCACTGAATAATCTCCCTCAGCACCTTCCCCTGGCTGAGTTTCTGCTCCCCTCAGCAAAGCAGTGGAGGTCTCTTCCATCTTGCACTTCTCCAGGGGCAGGCCAGCTTCAGTGACACGTGGGGGCTATTGATTCCTGTAATGAATGGATGGATTTTCCCCTCCTGGGCTCACACCTCCTCCCTCTTCCGTGGAATAATTCAGCGCCTCTGTCATTTGCTGCCCAAATGCCTCTCCGAAGTGCAAACACGCAGCCTTTCCCTGCTGGAATTGTGTGCTGCATCCAAAGCCCTGACCTTGGCTTCCACTATTTTTCTCCTGATCTCCTCTGACCTTGCCTCCAGGAGGGATGATTTAAACCAGTGCAGTGAGGCAAGGATGCCAGGCAATGGAGAACATGGAAGTTTTCCTCCCCAGAAGGAAGGTGTGAGGCCAGAGCAGTTGGGAAAGCTCAGGCTGTGTGTCTGAGGCTGCAGAGTTGGCTGGGAAAGGTGGTGGAGATTCTTGTTGAGATGGACCTGGAGGAGATTCCCACACTCCACTCTTAAACAGGAGCAGAGCAGATGTTTGGTTGTTGAGGAGCTGAAGGAATTGGACTTGGTGGGGTTGCAGTTGTGAGTTGAAGAAAAACTCCGGTGTCACTGGGGTCAGCTGAGAAGTTGCCCAGAAAAATTGTGTGTTGCCTTGCTGTTCACAGTTCTTCAATGTTTTTAATTTTGTAGCTAGAGTTCTCACACACTTTCTGTAAACATAAGCCATGTTATGTCTAACCGATCAAATGTTTTCATTCCTTCTCCTAAGGCGGAGAAATTTGATTGATCTCTCCTTTGACCTATGTGGTTGAAGGGTGGTAATTGTCATTCTCCAATCAGTGAAGTTTTCTAAAGGTGTATAAAAATAAAGAAGCCGCCCTCCTCCCGTGGGGCTTGGGCTCAGTTCTCTCTCTTTCAGAGCTGGTGTCTGTGTGTTCCTTCGTGTCCGCGTGCGACAATTGTGGACTCCCCATCCCTGGAAGTGTTCAGGACCAGGATGGATGGAGTTTGGAGCAACCTGTGATAGCAGAAGGTGTCCCTTCTCATGGCAGGGGGTGGGACTGGATGATCTTTAAGGTCCCTTCCACCCCAAACCACTCTGGGATTCAGTGAGGGTCTCACCCCTAGCCCAAGATGCCCTTTCCCTACTTCCCCCAGCTCTTCCCTGGGGAATGCCCTCCCACCACCCACTTCTCCCCAGCCAGGTCCCTGTAGCTGATCTGAAGTACCAGAGCCCATCTCCTGCTTTTGGGACCCTTCTCTTCCCCACCTTCAAGTGACCTGTCCTGCACCCCGCTGCTGGTGGCTCTTGGCCACGGCTCAGGGGACAGCTCTGCAGGGGAGGGACGTGTTCCAAGGAGCCCTGCAGCAGTGCCCGGGTGCAGCCTGGCACTGCCTGTCAGCCCTCCTGCCCCTGCAAGTCCTGCCTGGCCCTCCACAGGAGTCAGGACCTCAAATATCATGGGATGTGGCATTTGTCACCTCCTGTGCTTGCAGAGATTTGGAAAGACCTGCCAACAGACCTGGCTGGAACGAGCTCCGAGAGGTGTCCTGCCCATAAACCTGGGATTGCAGAGCATCCACAGGGAGCTGGGACTTGACATAACTCCTGCATTACAAACTCCCAGTCTGGCTCAGGTTGCCCTTTGCCTCCACAGCCAGGGCCTGACCGGTTAAAAATTTGCAGCTGACTCTGAGCGTGTCAGCCCAGGACACAAATCCTTCAAATCCTGGTCTAAAACTTCATTATTTGAGCCTTAAACCTTCAAGTTCCTGAACTCCCTAAGCAGGTAAACCATGGCAGGCAGACACAGGAAGGCCTGGCCAACACCAGTGACTGTCCTAGACCACCAAAAGATTCATCATTTCATCTTACATCCTTCCCTGCCTCCAAAAGACCATCCCGCATGTTGGCTCAGAGTTCAACACCCAACTAGGAACAGTCCCTGTGTGCCACTCAGGAGAGTGTCCAGATGGGTTCAGAGCCCTTTTTGTAAGTTCAAACTCCTTCCTGTGAGTTCAAACTTCTTTCTGTGGGTTCAAACTTCTTCTTGTGGATTCCAACCCTTTCTTTCTTGTAGGTTAAAACCCTTTCTTGTGGGTTTAGATCCCTCCTTGTGTGTTCAAATCCCTTTTTTATTGTTTCAAATCCCTTCCTGTGGGTTCAAACCCCTTCCTGTATGTTCAAATCCTTTCTTGTGGGTTCAAATCTGCTCCCTCTGTGTTCAAACCCTTCTTGTGATTTCAAATCTGCTTCCTGTAGATTCAAATCCTTTCTTGTAGATTAAAACCCTTTCTTGTGGGTTCAAATCCCTTTTTGTGGGTTCAAAACCTTTATTGTAGGTTCAAATCCCCTTCCTGTAGGCTCAAACCCTTTCTTGTAGGTCCAAACCCTTTATTGTGGGTTCAAATCCTTCCTGTAGGTACAAATCCCTCCTTGTAGCTTCAAATCCCTTTTTATTGGTACAAATCCCTTCCTGTTGGTTCAAATTCCTTCTTGTGGGTTTAAACCCCTTCCTGTAGGCTCAAATCCCTTCTTGAGGGTTCAAATCCCTTCTTGTAGTTTCAAATCCCTTCCTGTAGGTTCAAACCCTTTCTTGTAGGTTCAAATCCTTTCTTGTGGGTTCAAATCCATCCTTGCGGGTTCAAATCCCTCCTTGTGTGTCCAAATCCATTTTTATTGGTTCAAATCCCTTCCTGTGGGTTCCAACCCCTGCTTTGCTACATGTGAAGGCAGGACTTGACCTTGGCCATCAACCATCCTAGACAAACCCATCAACCCCCCTGAGCCGGCTGAGGAGACAAAGCTCTCAGGTTCCTGTGTTGGGGCTGCTGGGCAGGATATCCAACCCTGGAAGACCTCCTGGGACATGGCAGTGTGTCAGGAAGGCTCTCGTCTGCCGGCTCCAAGGGTGGCCCGGAGAGGATTTTGCCGGGGCTCGATTCCCTGCCGCCGGAATCGCTCCCTCAGCCGCGTGGGGTGGCCGCGTGCCAGCGGGCCGGGTTTCCACCGTGGTCTCATGAGGACACTCTGCTGGAAAGAGGATGCTGCGGGCTTGAGTCATCTCCAGGCTCTGGAGGGAATTAAAGTCTCCACCTCCCACCCCCCTGCCTGCTTGTCCTGCCACTTGAGGTGACAGCCAAAAGCAGGACACTGAGCCTGCGCCTTTTAAAGTAGCTTTGGGATCGAATCCCTTTCCCCGTGCTTTCCTTGTGCAGACGGTTTCCCTGGCATGTATGGAATATTTTGTGTCGTATGTTTCCCCCCTCTGATACCCCAAGCCCCTGGGGTGGCCCTGGATGCTCCAGTTGGTCACAGCTTTTTTTTTGTGAAGCTCAAGCTCACGTGACTGGAAATCTTTCTGGAGCCACCGCAGCTGACCTGAGTCTCCTCAAATGGGATTTCCTTCCTTACTTCAGCTGTTCAGAAGCGGGAAAGCTGATCCAAACTCATCATCTCTATTCTCTCATCTATCAACAGAGAGAAAGAGAGAGATATCCAGAAACCACCTCATCCCATCTCCAGATAAGTGTCTGCAACACCTCCCACGGATTTCCTGTCTCCTTCCCTTGACTACAGAAGGGTCCAGACGACCGACTGAGAGCTGATGGCTGATACCAGATGTCTCCCATCTCCTTGGCATCACTTCCCTATCAGATGCCTCTCACCTCCTTGCTGTCATTTTGAGAAGTCATTTTGAGGAGTCACTTGTACTTACCCCATGGAAAAGATGTGGGGGACATGGAGGCTGTGGCAGTGCCATGATAACAGGTAGGAAGGTAATTTTCCTGTGGGGAGCAAAGTTCATGCTAAAATGGGATGCATTCCCATCTGACAGCTGGAATGGGAGCTCCCAGAGCTGGCTGGGATATTTTTTGTTTCCGTCATCTCTTAATTTGGTGCCTTTTTTTCTCCCTGTGGAGCAAACGCACAGCTTTGGGAAGGTGACACATGCCATGAGTGGTTCTTGTCTAGAACAGACCCTATCCCATAGTTTCCATGCCCTTCCTCGCCTGGAGGAGTGGTACTGCCTTCCAATGGAATCCCCATGGAGATCAATCCCGTGCATAATCATAGAATCACGGAATCACTGAGCTTGGAAAAGTTCTTAAAGATCGTCAAGTCCAACTGTTGACCCAGCAGGGTCAAGTTGCCACTGGCCTGTGTCCCCAAGTGCCACATCGACACATCTCCTAAATCCATCCAGGGATGGTGAATCCACCACTGCCCTGGGCAGCTGTGCCAGGGCTGGGCAGCCCTTTCAGTGAATAAATTGTTCCTGATATCCAACCTGACCCTCCCCTGGCTCAGCTTGAGGCTGTTTCCCCTTGTCCTGTCCCTGTTCCCTGGGAGCAGAGCCCGACCCCTACCCCAGCTGCCCCCTCCTGTGAGGGAGTTGTGCAGAGCCAGAAGGACCCCCCTGAGCCTCCTTTTCTCCAGGCTGAGCCCCTTTCCCAGCTCCCTCAGCCACTCTTCATCAGACTTCAGTGCTCCAGACCCTTCCCCAGCTCTGTTTCCATCCTTTGGAAATGCTCCAGCACCTCCTGCTGGCTTCTCCAAGGCATCCCTGAAGAAGCTGGAGGCCAGGGGCAAGACTCACAGGCATCTGGCACTGTTTCAGAGGATATCAAAGATATCCATGGACTGCTGCCAGGTGTGATACGGGCATGAAGAAGACCTCTGCCCTTCTAGACCCCTATCTGAAGGTGCACTGAGCAGCCCAGAGCATCTTGAATGTTTTGGAGCTCCTGGGTCTCAGTCCAGAGGGGGAATCTACAGCAACAGGCCACAGAACCAGGCAGGACAGCTCCACCCTGCCACGGACAAGGAAGAGGCATCTCCTCCTCTTCCTCGCTCTATTCATTGCTCCATCGATCTGTTTCACACGGGAATCTTGCCCCTGCTGCCCAAGCCAGCTGGAAGGATCCCTTGCTATGAGACTGACAGCACTGCATGTCCCTGCAAGCCACAGCTACCAGGACCTTCTGTCCTTGCAGCCTCCAGGGCTGCTGGTCCCCCTATCACCAGCTCAAGGATGTCACTGCTCAGTGGTTAGAGAACGGGACAGCACCCAAACGGGGTTTGGGAGCTCCCCTGGTGGGTTTGTAGCAGCAAAGAGCAGAAAGTGGACAGAATAAATCTCCCTGGACAGCTGTGCTTGTTATAGGAGCAAATGGAGAAGGCTGGGAAGTGTGAAGGAGCAGGACAACAGTCATGGGGTGGAGCCAAGACACTTCCCACAAATCCTTTGCTCTGGTGCTGGAGCAGTTCTATGAGTAAGTGCAACCCCTCCCACTGTTTCCTTTAGGGCTTCTTATCAGGAAGCCAAATCTAATCCTTAATAACCATATTCTTCATTCCCAACTGGTTTTTCGACTCTTGCACCCCATCAAACCCCACATTAAAGTTATTCATAAACAGATCCTGTTCTCCTCAACCTTCTGATCACTGTTTCAGACGTTATTTATTTTAGCAATAGTTAAAATAAACTCATCCCTGGCTGCAGTGCAGGGTTGTGAGACCCAGGCACGGAACCCAGGAGCCCTGGCTCCCAGGGCTCACTGGTATTTATATGATAGCAGTGTTAAAAGGCTTCTGCTGAGATCAGAGTTGGATTGTGCCGAGTCCGGAGCGCACACAGAATAAGAGACAGCTCTTGCCCTAAAGGATTTACAATCTAAGCTGACAAGGACAGAACCACAGCAAAGGAAAGGATGTGTTATTAACAGCAGGGGACCGAGGCACTGAGAGATGCAATAAATCGCCTGCAGTCGCACAGGGAGCTCGTGGAGGAGCCAAAACCTGACCCTTGGTTTCCCACCGACCCTACCTCGTCTCAGCCACCAGGGAAGGAGCACACCGGGAATCTGGGTGAGTTGGGAATTTTGCTGATGGGTCAGGTGAGGTCAGGAACCCTGCCAAAAACCACAGCCCCTCACAAAGGCATGCTTGCCCCTGCCCCAGCCTTTTTTGTGTATGGCTGGGAGGGAGGAGAAAAGCCCCTTCTGACACCACTACCCCCAGTGTCATCATCATCCCAACTGGTTTTGTTTGCTCAGACATGTCCCCTCCAAACCCTGTTAGAGGGGTCAGGGCTGAGGCTGAAAAACCACTCCAGGTACTTTTACAGACTGGCAGGAATCACAGAATTATGGAATCACTGAGGTTGGAAAAGACCTTTATGGTTGTCTCGAACTGTTAGCCCAGCCCCACCACCATGTTCACCACTAAACCATGTCCTCAAGTGCCACATCCACACAATTTTTGAACACTTCCAGGGATGGTGACTCCACCACTTCCCTGGGAAGCCTGTTCCAATGCTTTACGACCCTTTCTCTAAAGAAATTTCTCTTAATATCTAACCTAGGAAGGGGAAACTGAAATCACTTTTCCTTAGAGGAAACTTGCCTGAAAGAGTGGGTTCCAGGGGACACCTGTGTGAAAGAGTGACCCTCAGCAAGTTTGCTCTGTAGGGCATAAAACTGTGCTGAGACTTGTTGGTAATTTCTGAGTCTTGTCAGGACATCTCAAAGCACAGTGAGGTTGTCCCACCTGTCTGTGCACACCTGCCCTGCAACACTCCATGTCCACACACCTGAGACACCCTTTATCCACTCATACAGAGGCTGCTGCTACCTTTGTCATGGGCTCAGGCTGTGCCAGGGGAGGTTCAGGTTGAACATCAGGAGGAATTTTCTCATGGAAAGGGTGGTCAGGCATTGGGAGGGGCTGCCCAGGGAGGTTAGGAGTCCCCATCCCTGGAGGTGCCCAAGGAATGACTGGATGTGGCACTCAGGGCTCTGGGCTGGGTGATGAGGTGGGGATCAGTCACAGGCTGGACTCGATGATCTTGGAGGTCTTTTCCAACCTGAGTGATCCTGTGGTTCCATGATTGTTGAGATTTTGCTTCTGACATCATTTCCTGTACCATTACCTAGCCTACCCAAGCTCCTTTACTCTCAGGGATGGATTTGAACCATAGCAGTGATGCAAAGGAGACTTCTACCATTCAGCAGAACCCCCAGATCTGAAGAATTTACAATTAGGTATGGCAGGGTTTGTTTTCAGTTGAAAACAATCAGTAAATTTAGGTTCTTGACTGATCACATCCAGCCCTGTGTCTCATTTAGGTGCTTGTTGTCCATCCCTGGTCCATTCCAGACATTTGGTTGTCATGGAGTCATAGAATCATGTAGGTTGGAAAATACCTCTAAGATCATCGATTCCAACCATCAGCTCAGCACCACATGTTCACCACTGACCCGTGTCCCCAAGTGCCACATAGACACCGCTTTTAAATCCATCCAGGGATGGGGATACCAAAACTTCCCTGGGCAGCCTGTACCAATGCCTGACAACCCTTTCACTGAAGCAGTTTTTCCTAATAACCAATCTAAACCTCCCCTGGTGCAGCTTGAGGCTTTTTCCTCTCACCCTGTCCCTGTTCCCTGGGAGCAGAGCCCGACCCCCCCTCACTGCCCCCTCCTGTCAGGGAGTTGTGCAGAGCCAGAAGGTCCCCCCTGAGCCTCCTTTTCCCCAGGCTGAGCCCCCCCAGCTCCCTCAGCCACTCCTGGTGCTCCAGCCCCTTCCCCAGCTCCATTCCCTTCTCTGGACATGCCATGACACTGGTTTCTGCTCCAAAGCCATATCCACCAGGACTCCACTCCTCAGACAAGCATAGCCATGATTTAGGAAATCGGAGTAAATTGCCCATGGTGTCTTGCACAGCAAAACCTGTATTTCTGAGATCACCCTGCCTCCATTTGGTCACAGATCCATCTTTTTGTGTAAATGCCTCCCTTTCTCCCTTTGCCTAGAACCCAGGCTGGATTAGGAATGGTTTTGATATCAATAAATACATTACTGCTGTGGGTGCTCTCACCATCTGCGTGTGAACCCTCGGACGCAGCCGCGGCAACGGGGAATTCAAATGATCTCTCTGATCTCATCCTTCTGCTTGGGGGAGCAAACATTCCCATGAATTATTTGTGTCCAGTCCTGGAGTCCCCATGTGCTCCCGAGTGCAAACAGGAACTTTCCTTACGTGATATTTACGGAGCAGAAGCATCAGGTGAGGAACGAGCAGTTTTAGGGCTCGTGTCATTTATGGGGCCAAGAAAATGAATTGTTTGTAGCATCAAGCTTTGTTCCAGTCTCCAGGACCTCATATAAAGTAATTAACTGCGAATTTCAGGGTCAGTGTCTGGCCCTGAGGCCAACAGGAAGAATCTGTCCACATCCATACTCCGGAATGCTCCGAGCCTTCAAAACTGGGTGGGCACATCCAGAGCGTGCAGGGAACGGGGTACGGACAGCAGGGCAGCTCCTCCATAGCTGTGCTCTCATCAAAGAGGAAGGACAGGACATAATAACGCCTTATGCTGATTTATTGTGAACATTTCATATTCTCAGTGTTCCATGGGAAACCATCTCCGGTGCCGTGAGCTCAAGGCAGTCTGAGAGAGCCGCTGCCTCTGCAAAGCCTTAGTCCTGCACAGGATCCTGTCCCCAAACACTGAGAGCCTGCTCATCCATGGACAGCCCCTGGAGAAGGGTAAAGCCTTCAGGATGTGACCCCACAACACATTACTAGGGCTTTAGGAGGGTCCTCGGGTATAGTTTTCATCACAATTAGACTGATTATTTGGCATTTTGTTTCTGATCCATCCCAGCACCAAAAACATCGCCTTGGCTCAAGCAGAGTTTTGTGTCTGGGCTTTGCAATCTGCCCCCCTCCCTCTCCCCGGCTTCCCCGGCTTCCCTCGGTGAAAGTTAATTTAGGACAGCAGCCTTGGAGTGAAAAATGGTGTTTTTCGGGAAGCACCAACTGAGGGCAGCTGTCCATGCAGGAAGGGGCGATCCTTGCTTTTAGGAATATCAAGGACAAGTCCCCAGGAGGCAAAGCCATGCCTGCAGCTCCTGCTGTTACCCCGATCCAAGTCAGGGAGCTTCTTGGTGATTGCCACAGCACCATCCCTGCCAGAACCATTTCAAGAAAAAACAATAAATAACCAACAGTAACACGGCTTTTCTTCATGGACCAGGTTGTTCTCAGCCAAGAAAATGTTCCCTAATAAAAGGATTTCACCATGATTGTGTCACCAAAGCCTGGCAATGCCACTCAAGAGCCCCTGATCTTAAATAAGGTATTTTCCTTCCCAGCAGTGAAAACTGCAGTGCCTTCACCCACTCCTCTGAATAATGGGAGTGTTTCTGCAAGCTTGCCATGGTAATTTAAAATCAATTTTACTTTGGTTTCCCATTATAACTTTTGCTATAGGAAATTAACACTTTAGTAAATCACCTATCGCCTGCAAAAACAACGGAGTGCAATAAATGGTAATGCCTGTGAGGTTCGGTTGGTTTGCAGTGAAAAAAATCCCAATGCATATAATAATGTAATGGTGCGATAATTGAAATATGTATTTTGGTAGAATCAGAGAAGAATTTTAGGTTTTTAGGTTAGAAGGGGCCCTTAAAGGCCATCCCGTGCTACACCCCTGCTATGGGCAGTGATGCCTTCAACCCAGTTTGCTCAGGGCTCTGTCCAGCTTGGCCTTGGACATCTGCAGGATGGGCTGTACCCTTTGGATGTACCCTTTGGGGGAGCCAGCACGGTGAAAGCATCACCCCTGTGTGTGCAGGATGGTCACCAGCCCCACAACCAGTGCTGGGGGAGGATACAAAGGTGATAAATAAAGCTCACTCCAGCCTGTGGCCTTGCAAATAATTTTGGAGAAGATCTGAACCCAGGTCTTCTGCTGTCTCAGCTGGCTTCACCAACTCATTACAAGGTACAGCAGAGGATCCTGTTCACCCTTCTGCTTTTGGGAGATGATGCTCAAACCCCCTGGTGATGCTGTTGTGAAACCCAGAGCTCTATCTCCCATGGCAAATAAACTGCTCCATTGCTCCTGGAGTTATGGGGCTGATTTTCTGATGGTTTTCTGCCTGTTTTCCCAGCAGTGAGCAGGAATTACAGAATATACCAGTTAATTCCAGCTCTTCCCATGACCACCACTTCAATAAAAACCATGCAAAAGAGATGATGAAAAAAACACCAAAACCCCACTCTCTCTGAGTTCCCACATTTAAATTGCTACAACCATTCAAAAGCCAGGTGGTTCCTGCCATCCAAACCTCCAGATTATCCAGCCCAGCTCTTTAAATGCACAGGACAAAAAAAAAAAAAAGGTGTTAGGCTGGGCCTTCATCTCCTCTCCTGATGATTCCTGCTTTCAGCCCTTGCTGTCAGCAGTCCCCTCCCAGCACCAGCGGAATCAAAGGTGGAACCGGCTCCGACACGAGGAATAACAAAAGCGCCGGCACCGCTCTGGAGCCACGAGTCATTAGGAAGTTCCTGCCTCTCTCCCAGTTGCACGTTAATGAGCGCAGGGAGAGCTGGGGATGGTTTGGCTCTGTGTTTGAGAGCCGGCTCGGGAGCTGGAGCCTGCTGTTCTGTGGATTCCACAGGAAAAACGCTCCCCTCCCAGGCTCCAAAAAATCCTTGTCAAAACTGGCGTGCGCGGGCAGATCCAGAGGATGGAGATGGAGGATGGCTGGGGATGGATGATGGATGGCTCCTGCAGAGCCCAGTTGCAGAAAGCCCCTCTGATCTCTCCATGTATCTCCCCTCATTTTTTCTGAGGCGTTTTGGGGTGGATGTGTGAATTTTAAGTGTAAAATGACTTTGGGATTAACACCAAGGGTGCAGGGCATGAACAACGAATGGACAAGCCAGGGTGGGTGTTGAGCATGGGCTTAACAAGAACCTCCTCAAAGGTCTGGAGATCCTGGATGAGATAAAGGGTCTGGTTTGCCTTTCTGAGCTTGGGACTCCTTGTAAAACAAGGACAAGAAGGTAAAATTGGGACAGAAAGGCTATGCCTACACCTGCAAACCTGCCTTCCAGCTCTTGGTCTCCCTCTTCCCTGTACGTGCCAAGGTATGGGAGACACACCCCATATGGACATGGTTAGCTACTTCAGAAGATGAAATATGGAGAAAGGGGACCATCTTGGACCCAAAAAAGCCCACTCCCATGAATTCCAGAATGGGTCAGGTTGGAAGGCACCACAGTGGCTCATCTGGTTCAAACTCCCTGCTCCAGCAGGCTCATCCCAGAGCACAGGGCACAGGATTGTGTCCAGATGGTTCTGGGATATCCCCAGTGAGGGAGACTCCACTCCCTCTCTGGACAATCTGCTCAGTGCTCGGTCACTGCACAGGAAAGTTCTTCCTCATGTCCCGGTGGAACTTGCTGGGATCAGTCCCTGCCCATTCCTCTGGTGCCATTGCTGGGCCCCCAGAGCAGAGCCTGGGCCCTGCCCTGAGCCCTCCCTGCACACAGGGACACACAGGGCTGAGGGCCCCTCTCAGCATCTCCTCTGAGGCTGAACAGCCCCAGCTCCCTCAGCCTTTCCTCATCAGGGAGATGCTCCAGGCCCTTCATCTACTTTGTCACCCTCTCTGGACGCGCTCCAGGAGCTCCGTGTCCCTGCTGTCCTGAGGAGCCCAGACCTGGACACGGCACCCCAGATGTGCCTCACAGGGCTGAGCAGAGGGGCAGGATGACTCCCTGACCTGCTGGAAATGCTCTTCCTGGTGCACCCCTGGATCCCTTTGGCTTTCTTGGCCCCCAGGGCACTGCTGGCCCATGGACAGCCAGTTGTCCATCAGGACACCCAGATCCTTCTCTGCAGAGCTGCTCCAGCAGGTCACCCCCAGCCTGTGCTGGTGCTTGGAGCAGTTCCTCCCCAGGTGCAGGACCTGCATTTCCCTTTGTTGAATTTCAGACAGTTCTCTGCCCATCTCTCCAACCCATCAAGGTCCCTCTGAAGGGCTGCAAAGCCCTTGGGGTCATCAGCCACTCCTCCCAGCTTTGTGTCATCACTGAACTTCTCAAGGAGGCACTTATCCCTTCATCCAAGTCATTAATGAGCAAGCTAAACAATTCTGGGCCCAGTATTGAACCCTGGGGGACACCACAAGTGACAGGCCTCCAACCAGACCCTGTGCCACTGATCACAACCCTCTGGGCTCTGCTGTTCAGCCAGTTCATGGAATCACATAGTCATTAAGGTTGGAAAAGATCTTCAAGATCTAAGTCCAACCAGTAAGTTAAGACAGCCAGGTCCAGCCCTAAACCATGTCCCTAAGCACCACATTTATGATACAGTTCTCAATCCAGCTCATCCACTCTTCCAGTCCACATCTCCTGAGTTTATCCAAAAGATATGATGGGAGACAGAGTCAAAAGCCTTGCTGAACTCCAGGTACACAAAACCCACTGCTCTCCCCTCATCCATCCAGGTGGCTGTCTCAGTGCAGAAGGCGATTGGGTTGGTCAAACATGATTTCCCTTCACTGAATCCATGCTGACAACTCCTGATTGCCTTTCCCGACACTGGTGTTTTCCCACTTAAAGCATTTCCTTTTGACAAATGGGCATCTCCCTTCGGGGGACAGCGAACAGAATCACTGGGAAATGCCTCCCTTGTGTTAATGAGCACTTTGCAGATGCACAGGGACCCCCACCCCGTGGGTGAGAACACAGCAATGCACTGAGAGCTCTGCAGAGCCTCCTGGGAGCTGGCAGGGTGTCTCCTAGATTTCCTGGTGCACAGCAAGTCCTGTGGGATTGCTCGTGCCATTCCGCACCACTGTGGAGTTGGATGGACAGGCAGGTGGAGAAGGAGAAGGAGTAATAAATTAAACCTTCCTTGCCCCATCCTCTCTCATCCCAAATCAGCAAGAGGCTGCCTGTGCCTGCGGTGCCACGTCCAAGACAATCACAGCTGACAGTGCCTTCGAGGGACGCTGTCAAAGACTTTTAGGCTCATCATTCGGTGAGGGGAAGACTTCCTGACCGACTTTGTGGGAAGGAGCCCCTTTGCAGACACGCTGGGAGTGCCATCTGCAGCCGGTGCAGCTTCGCCCCTGGTTCCCAGAGCCTGACACAGCTCCAGGATGGTGCCACCACCCCTGAAGGTGAGGGTTGGGTCACAGAGGCAGGAGGAGAGGCTGGGTGAGGAGCCAGGGATGAGGAGGTCGGTGTGGAACACTTTTGATGGGGGGATGGTGGCAATGCTGTGATGCAGCCACACCTGGTGGGACGGGGAGATCCCCTTGGCTTCTCCTCCTGGTCCATGTTTTTGTCATGGTTTGGGGACTGCAGGTCTCCATGAGATACTGGCAGCACCTCGAGGTTTGTGGGGATTGGATACTCCGGGCTCCAGGTTATTCCTGACTCCAACACCAGATGTCTGGTGTCAGCTGGGAATCCTCTGCAGCCCAGAGAGAGCAAGGGGCAAGCGCAGAGGGTGACTCGTGTCACACAGCCAGCCTCCCACAGTGCCGTCCTCTGGAGGGATCGCTCCCTGGGATGGGGAGAGGGAGGATGTGCTGGGACACCTTCCACTATCCCAGGTTGTTCCATGCCCAGTCCCACCTGGCCTTGGACACTTCCAGGGATCCAGGGGCAGCCACAGCTTCTCTGGGCACCCTGTGCCAGGGCCGAGCCACCCTCACAGCCAAGAATTCCTTCTCAATATCCCATCTATCCCTCCCCTCTGGCAGTGGGAAGCCATTCCCTGTGTCCTGTCCCTCCAGGCCCTTGTAAATGGTCTCTTCCCATCGTTCTTGTAGGCTGCCTTCAGGTACTGGAAGGCCACAATTAGGTCATCCCAAAGCCTTCTTCAGGCTGAACAATCCCAATTCTCTGGGCCTCTCCTCACAGCAGAGCTGCTCCATCCCCCCAGTTAACACCTCCACGTCCTTCCTGTGCTGTGTCCCAGGGCTGGGGCAGCTCCGCAGGTGGGGTCTGACCTGAGCGGGGCAGAGGGGCAGAATCCCCCCTCCCCTGCTGCCCATGCTGGGGGATCAGCCCGGGGCACGGGGGGTTTGGGATGGGTCATGTCCAGCTCCCAGAGCCCTGCCTCATGCTGAGATAAAGTAGGAATTAATTTATATTAAATGCCTCATTTGGAAATCTCTCCATTGCCAAAGTACCAAGTGGGGTGAACCCCACACTTCTGGTCCAGCCATTCTCCTATTCAGAAACTGCCTCCATACTCACCCAAATCCTCTTTCCCACACCAGACCCTTGCACTTTCATCTTTCCCAGGATTTTGCCCACAAATCTTTTTATGTAATGATTCTGGAATTAATTTTTAAACAGTTTTGATTTTTTTTTAACATTTATAAGCCATTTACCACACAGGACAATGAATTCCAAGGAAAAATACATAGTGAACAAACACACCACGTATATAAATACATACCTTAAACATAGATATAGGTTCATATATATGTGCAAACCTATATGAATCTATGGCTTATTTATTCATTTGAGGTGCATATACCTGTATATAGAGAGGCATATGGCATATATGAATAATAAAATCTGATTTATGAACCATGTATTTATATAAATAAACCATATATATTTATATATATCATATATATGACCATATACGTGGTTTATTTATTCATTTCTACATCTATACAAACAATCTCCTGCTGGCAGAGAAGTGAAACCAGGAATTGCTGCCTGATGTAAAGACGGGAATTCAGTTTTGAGGTCAAACTGGAGTAAATAAATTAGTATTTTGATGGTTTTGTGTAAAAGACTTGGAATGATTTGGGAAAGCTCTTCTTAGAAATGTAAGGAATGTCACTTCTCAGCAAAACTGTTCTTCCTGATTGCATTTCATTTTTTAAACTTCACATTCTTCGTAGTGACACCCATTGCTGTGTGACATTACCACGGCACAATAAATCATAAAATAAAGTAAAATAAAATAAAATAAAATAAAATAAAATAAAGTAAAATAAAGTAAAATAAAGTAAAATAAAGTAAAATAAAGTAAAATAAAGTAAAATAAAATATTAAAGGCATCTGTAGCTTCACACAGACAGAATTATTGTCATTGGAAAGGCAAAGGGTTTGCTCATGGATGATGCAAGGAGGCAGCTAAAGATAAGGAGAAAAGTTGCTCTATCAGGTTGCTGCTCCACGTGGAGGCATCAAAGGACCATGGCCAAGCTCTCCCTGTCCTTTCCCTGTCCCAACATTCCTGGAGATGTTACATGAGCTGAACTTTGCTCAGATTCTGGCATTTCCCTCAGTGCTCCCATTCCCCCTTTGCCTTTCTCTGGTTTCCCTCCCGAGCTGCAGACGGCGGGTCTGGGCAGAGTCTCCCCGGAGCCACGGCAGCAGAGATCGTATCTCTGCTCCTGGATGCTCGGGAGGGAGGGATGGAGGAGCTTCTCCTGCCGTGGATGTGTGATGGGATCAGCTCTCAGCCGCCCCATCCCCGCATCCCATCCCTGCATCCCCTTCTCTGCCACTCCCATCTCCCAGTCTTTGCTCTGGGAGGAGGTGCAGCTTTAAATTTGACCTGAAAAGAGCATCGAAGTGACTCACTGGATTATGGACAGACCCACATGTGGATCCCAAGCTGAGAGAAAGGAATCTCGTTCATATCAATTCACGAATCCGAGCTCAGACGCAGATCTGACAAAATGTGGTCGCGGAGATGTTCCCCCCCTGCCACCCCTGCCCTGGGATTTAGTTCAGCTCTTGGTAATCTCAAAACTAACAGGCCTGGGGGCGTATTTTATCAATGCCTTGGTGTTTGGGGAGGGGGAAAAGCAGCCAGAAATCTCCTCCCTGGACCAAGTGCAAATCAGGGCAAAGAGGAAACGTTCTCCACCACAGAGACGCGGCTGTGCCACCCAGGAGAGCTGGGAGGTGATGCCACGAGAAGCAGCGAATATCTTGTTGTGGAGGAAAGGGAAACAGCCAGGATCCAGCCCTTCGCCTCTCCTAGAAAATCACTAAAGCAAGCAATAGTAATTGGAGAGCTACTTGTAAGCCGGGCATCTTCTCCCCTGCTAAAAGCCTTGCCTGTAGCGCTGAAGGAGCGGCTTGTGATAAATATATATATATTAAAAATATCTGCTCTGACAAGCGTGAAGCTGGAGAGGCAGAGAAGCAGGGGAGGAGGTAAGGCGGGTAGGAAGCATAAATCAAAATGTTTTGCTGCTCCTAATTAAATCCACCAACCTGTTTGTAACAAAACCCATTCTCGGTCGACGGGAAGAGAGGGGGACGAGGATCTGCCGCTGCCCGACGGCCGCGGTGGCCAAGAGCTCCCTGAGCTTCCCGCAGGAGCATGGGGCCCTGGGATCTGAGCTCCAGGAAAACCTCCAGCCATCTGTGCCAGAGGAGGCAGAGCAACTGCAGCCAGGCAGGGTGGAGAGGGGGGGAAAAGCATTGCAGGGAGGGCTGGGAACCTTCTCACTGCTCCACATGCTTGGCAGCCAGACGGCTGCAATGTGCTGCTGCCAGCCCTGCAGCCACCACGGCTCCTGCAGCTGGGAATGGGTCAGGGAGAGCAAGATCGGATAAAAGGGAGGGCTGGGGAGGGAGGAAAGGAAGTGAACAGGGAGT
Source organism: Oriolus oriolus (assembly GCA_013400235.1). Lineage (NCBI taxonomy): Eukaryota > Metazoa > Chordata > Aves > Passeriformes > Corvidae > Oriolus > Oriolus oriolus. Next base: position 548,772 of record VXBT01000691.1, read on the forward strand.
TATGCTGCTGCTGCTGCTGCTGCTGCACTGCCTAGGATGCTGCCTGCAGTGTGCTTGTGGGCCTCACTCATCTCCCAGACGAGATGCAGAGCAAGAAGAGGTTCAGACAAGGATGGTGGAACAGGCTCTATTCATTCAGAGAACAGTTTAGGTTGGAAGGGACCTTGAAGATCATCTTGTTCCACCCCCTGCCATGGGCAGGGACACCTTCCACTATCTCAGGCTGCTCCAAGCCCTGTCCAACTTGGCCTTGGATACTTCCAGGGATCCAGGAACAGCCACAGCTTCTCTGGGCACCCTGGGCCAGGGCCTCCCCACCTTCACAGGGAACAATTCCCTCCCAATATCCCATCCATCCCTGCCCTCTGGCAGTGGGAAGCCATTCCCTGTGTCCTGTCCCTCCATCCCTTGTCCCAAGTCCCTCTCCAGCTCTCCTGGAGCCCCTTTAGGCCCTGGAAGGGGCTCTGAGGTCTCCCTGGATCCTTCTCTTCTCCAGGTGAACACCCCCAACTCTCCCAGCCTGGCTCCAGAGCAGAGGGGCTCCAGCCCTGGGAGCATCTCCATGGCATCCTCTGGGCTCTCTCCAGGAGCTCCACATCCTTCTTAAGCTTAGGACTCCAGGCAAATTTGTCACAGAGACCAAGATTCTTCAGTGCAGAAAAGGGGGAGCTGATGTCACAGAAGATAAAGGGCTGTAAAACCCAGAGTGCCCCACAATGAAGGATTTCCTAACAAGAGCCAGGAGCTCCGTGTGGGATGGTTGGGTGACAGTTCAAACCTTGCAAAAGGAAGGCTCCTTTTTTTCTGCAAAGCACAGCTAAACTGGGCAACTCCTTCTTATAATGCCAAGGACTTAGGAAAAAAATAACAGAGAAACTCAACCACCAAGGAACGTTCTGTTATTAAATCAACAGCAGCACATCCATCTCAGGAGCATCCCGGGATGCATCCCTGTGTGCTTGCCTCGTTCTTCCACCCTCCTGCTGTTACTCAACCTGCTCTTGGTGGACTTGAAACCAGGCCCAACTCAACTGCTCTTTTTTTCAGTCCCAAACATGACTTTTTCCAAGCAAATTCCACCCAAAAGTTGAGTTAACATCTGCAGGGCAGCCTGTGCTGAGCCTGCTGCTTGTGACTGCAGGAAAGGTACCCAGTGCCCTGAAATCCTGGACAGGGATGATTTTGCCATGGCTTTTCCAGGGCAACCTCAAAATCTGCCCCAGGTGAAGCAGTCTTAGCCACAGAATAGGTCAGAGGGAAACTGTGTGGGATGATTTGTCCCCATCCCACATCCTGCTGGCAAAGGGCATCACACACCTGGTGTGTTTTGGGGTCACCTGATGGTGCCTGGGGACGTCAGGGCCACCTGCTGTGATCTCTTCATCAAGGAGTGGTGCAGCTGGTCCAAGACCTTACAAACAACCTACAACTTTTCCCACTCTCTTGATCTTGCTCCCAGGAGAGTGCTGGGAGCTGGCTACCAAAAGGATTAGGGAATCTTTACGGGAAGTGAATGTTTTCCTAATGCTCCATATGGATTGTGAGCGGAAATCTGCTGAGCTGTTGGGAAGAGAGGAGGAGGAGGAGGTAAAGGAGCAAGCTCTGGAGAAACACACTGAGGCTGCTACTGCTCTTCAATCCAGCCAAAATAAACACTGTGAAACTCCCACAGGTTGGTGGAAGTGCTAAATATCGCTGTGAAGTGGGCAAAGTGAGAGCGACAATTAGATACTTAATAAATGACTGTTTAAGGGTGTATTTGTTTCTTCGAGGATGCACAGAGTGGGAGGTGGTGTAACAGGTCAGGAATGATCGTTGGAGTGATTTCCCTTAGCACCTGGGGTGGGGAATTACACTTGAGAATGCCATCAGAGCCCTGGATTTGGCTTCCAGAGCTATCCACGTTTGATTTATCCACACAAATAATGGAGGAAAAAATACCCACGGTCCCTGCTGGTGATTTGTTCCCATCGCTGCCTTCCCACGCTGTTCGAAGACGTGGAGCTCGTTCCGAGCTGGAATTTGACTGACATCCCTCTCCAAGCACTGGAGCTCACTGGGTGATTTTATCTCCTCCACAGAGCAGAGATTGCCTTGCTGAGGGCGAGTAACCAGCGGTGCCCATTGCAGAGGTGACTGTGCTTTCAGAAATCAAAAGTTCACCCACTGGGCCTGTTCTGACTCGGGAGACAGGAGCCATGGGAACCATTGTTAGCATTTCACAGGAGAGTGGGTTGATATTTTTTAATCAACATTTGCATGCTTAAACTTCGCTTCTATTTTATTTTTATCCACCTCCTTTCTCCTTGTACATTTTCCAGCGCACAAAAAGGAAAGAAAGGAAGAGAACTTTTTAATTAAACTTTTGAAGGAAACTACAGTACAAAGCTGTTCTTTATATTGCAGGAGATAAATCACTGCAAACATTTGGAAGAGCCCAGACTTTAGTGCATTGTGCCAGTGAAATCACACGTCAGGAATGATCCGGGGTCCAAGTTTGGCTCCTGGTAGAAGGGGCCACCAGATGAACTTGGTTGTCACTGCTTATCAGGCTAAGGGACCAAGCCAGAGTGATGCTGGACACGTCTTGGCCAGCTTGGGTGGGGCTTGGAACAACTTGGTCTGGTGGAAGGTGGCCCTACCCATGGCAGGGTGTGGAACAGGATGAGATTTAAGGTCCCTTTATTGCAAGGCACCTCTAAAGAGCAAAATGCTAAAGCTGGAAAAGCAGCAAGGAATGAATAATGCAACGAGCTGAGCTGAACCTTAGGCGAGCAAAACGTGTGCCTGGGTCTGAGGTGCTTGCCCCAGGTCCTTTCTGTGACCAGCTGGGATAAATCCATTTGTGCTCCTTTAGGCACAGGTTTCCTTCCATTAACTGTAAAGGAGGTCAAGGGAACGCTCAGAAATGTCTCCGTTTTGGAAGTTTTCTTCTGCTTAGGTGACTCTTACCTTGTTTTTCTTTGAGTCCAACCATTAACCCAGCACTGCTGTGTTCACCACCAAGCCATGTCCCCCTGTGATGCCTTCTGAACATTCCAGGGATGGGGATTCCCTGACTTCCCTGGGCAGCCCGTTCCAACGCCTGACCACTCCCACCACGGTGTCACAGTGGAGCTTCTGCTGCCTCTGCTCTGCTGTCAGTGATGGACCAGCTCTCTGTGGGATCAGTCCACACAAATCCAGTGGGATGGAGAGCTGTAACGACCTCAAAGAGGGATTTTTTCAGGAGAAAATAAACAGGGGGGAAAAAGCCTTCCACTCTAGACTAATGAAAAGGTTTCCTCAACTCCTCCTCAGCTGGCTCATTAAACACAATGAACTGACAAAACACCCCTTCACTGGTTCCAGCAAAGCTCTAGTCCTGCTTCCATGGACCTTGGAGCAGCGTTTCGGTCTCCACACCCAATTCCTCGAGCAGTTTGGCAGTGGTCAGTCCAGCTCATGGGCAAGGCAGGGAGGGGTGCTCCCCTTCCACACTCTGGCCAGGAAGATCCCTGGATCTAATGGCTCATACCCTGGCCTTGTGCCCCCTGTGCAGGAGCACTGGGCTGTCAGATGGATCTTGCAGCCACTGCAGCTGGTCCCCGTGCGTAAGGTGAGCTGTGCTGAGCCCGGTGTCCGATAAAAGCTGTCCTCAACACGGACAGCCAGGGTGATTTCCCACACTGTCGGCAGCAAAGGAAGAGAAAGGAATGTAATGGGGCTTTGCCAAAGTATTCCTTGGGCTGATCCTGCTGGCAGAGGGGGGAAGCAGGCAGGGGAAGGGCAGGATCCGTAACAGGGTGCAGCGTGTGAGGCAGCCTGAAGCCCCCACAGCTGAATCCTCACATCTGCCTTTGCTCAGACACCGGCTTGGGTTGATAAGGGGACTGCAAAGGTTTTCTGTCACGCACTTGGCTTTGTGTCGAGCAATATTCAGGTGGAAAAGCAGCCCAGCAGATCTCCTGTCTGGTTGGGGTTGCAGAGAATCAGAGAAGCCTTGAGAAATCTGGAGGTGTCTGTCTGACCATCCGTGTCCACCTCCTGACTGGGTCAGCCAGGGCTTGGCAACATCCATGATTCCAGAGCCTCCAAGACAGAGGCTCCACAAAGATGGAGATTCCCCCACTTCCCTGAGTGCCTCTTCCAGTGCTGCACAATCTCCTGTGAAAAAGCCTTTCCTGCTGCTCCATCTGAACATCCCAGCATCTTGGAGAAGCAGTCATGGAATCCCAGAATGGTTTGGGTTGGAAGGGACCTTAAGGATCATCCACTCCCACCCCCTGCCACTGGCAGGGACACCTTCCCCTGTCCCAGGTTGCTCCAAGCCCCGTCCCACCTGGCCTTGGACACTTCCAGGGATCCAGGGGCAGCCACAGCTTCTCTGGGCACCCTGTGCCAGGGCCTCCCCACCCTCACAGGGAACAATTCCTTCCCAATATCTCATCTTAATCTCTCCTCTTTCAGTATCCAACAGTACTTGACTGAAAAAATGGCTTAACTGAAAAACGGAAGCGAAGTGTGAATTTTGGTATCAGTTTTGCATTAGAAATAAAATGGCATCAAAGGGAGAGTAGAAAAGTGCAAGAATTTTAGACTGACATTTCGCAAAACAAGTGTTTCAATCTGCCATGTCAGCAGTTAGCTCAAAAGAAAATGGGAAAATCACCCTGAAACAAAGGAACTTTTTTTTTTTTCCAATATCCAAAAGCAGAGGGTGAGCTGTACTGGGAAGGGGAGGGTCTGCCTGCTAGACATGGAGAGAGCAGGAACACTTAAAATCAGGGATGGATCCCTCTTTCTCTGGGTTTACTCCTGGATTTCCACCCGTGCTTGAATTCAGCCTGAAGCAAGATGTGGGTTTGCCTCTCTCCACGCTGCAGCCCAGCAGCAAACCAGGAGTTCAGAGACCACAGCAGGCATTATGTCATCCTGCGAGGAGGAGCTGGGCAATCCTGCAACGACTTCTCTCCAAGCCCTTTTATCCGATCCCTCCTCCTGCAGCATCGCTGAAGAACTGGGGGGGGGGAAAAAGGAGCCTGACCCCAGGGGAAGGGTATTACAAGAGGAGATCCCATGCCAGGATGTCCCGAGCAGCCTCCCAGAGCAAGAAGAGCTGCGGTGCAGGGTTGAGAGGGGTGGAAGTGCCTCCCTGGCTGTTGTTCACCTACCAGATCGCAAGAAAACCTGTGTGCAGCAAAAGGTGATGTCATCCCTGCTTCCCTGCTCCTGAAATCCAGCTCCTTGCTGCATGTGGCTCAGGGCTGGTGTTATTACCAGTCCCTTTTGACACATCCTGTGCTCTGATGATTTCTTTCTTTCTTTTTATTCTTCTAAATTTTATTTTATTTTATTTTTTTATTTTCCACCCCTCTATTCCTCCTCTTGCTGCACAGTGACCAGGCTCCAGAGACTCAGGTTGATTAAATTTCTATGCCTTGCAGCTTCCCTGGAGTCCACATAATTTATGTAAATACGAGAGATAAGGAACGAGGGGGAATCACAAGAAAAATGGAGCATTAAGCCGCCAAGATCCATTAAATTCTCCATCACCCTTTTCAGAATCTCAATGTTCAGCCACACCGCCCCCGTGTTTTCCCCCTGCCACGGCAGCGTGGATCAAATTAACACTCGTCGGGCTGAGGAAATCCACGGGATCAGTCCCACCTCCTGCCTAACATCGGGATTTAGCCCTGCCTGCAGTGAACCAGCGCGGGGAACGAGCCCTGTTGGAGGAGCAGGCGGTGCAGCTGCTCGCAGCCTCCTTGCCCGGTGTATCCCGGGGAAAAGCTGAGCAGCTGGATCTCCCTCCGGGCAGGGATGGCCGGGCGCATCCCGAGGGACAGAGGTGTTCGCGGGTGAAGCAAGGCGAGCAGGGCTTCTCCGGGTTAGGATGCTCAGGAGAGCCTCTGCCCTCCCTCGGGGTGTTTCCCTGCTGTCAGCTAAGGGAGGGTTGGTCTGAGCCCCCGGGCATGACCCGAACGTCGCCCCAAACCAGCCTTTCAACCCCAGTTCCTGGAAAAGTTGTGCTGGGGAGGAGTAGGAGTTAGGTCAGCAGCCTGTTGTCCTCCTTTGTGCAGTCTCTGCCTTTCCTAAGCCCTTCCTAATCATCCTGATGGGTGCAAACCCCTTCTCCAGCCTGTCCGTGGCTCAGCTGGGGAGGTCAGGCTTCAGAGCCAGCAAAGACCTCCCTGAAATAGTGCCAAGAAAACTGGCACTGCAGTTTGGTGGTCTGGCTTGCTAAAATGTCCGTGGAATCACGGAATGGTTTGGGTTGGGAGGGACATTAAAGCCCATCCAGTCCCACCCCTCTGCCATGCGCAGGGACACCTCCCACTATCCCAGGGTGCTCCAAGCCCTGTCCAACCTGGCCTTGGACACTGCCAGGGATGGAGCAGCCACAGCTTCTCTGGGCACCCTGTTCCCAGCAGTGTTTTGGCCCCCAGCAAGAAGCAAAGCCCAAAACTGATTCCTGAGGTTGGTTGGGAGGTGGCCTGGAAGGGGAACAGTTCCCTGCTGGCAGAGTGGATGGGAACGCTGTTTTGGGAAGGAGGCAAGGACACGAGGGATGGGAAACACGGCAGAGAAGGCATGGCCAGACTGCACCTGTTGGCCTCAGAGCCAGGAAATACATCTGGGAATCTGTTCCCAAGGTGCACAAGCACTTGGCAAACCCCGTCCCAGGCCTGGGGCAGGCACCTACACGTGGACACACACACATGGACACCTCTGCCTGCTCCCGAGCCAGGCCCAGCTCAGCCACCACAGCCACAACCCTCGCAGCCAGCAGCGGGGCTGGAAGGGCACCTGCTCCCACAAATGACAGCTGAGACCTCTTGTGACAGCACCAGGAGCCTCGGGGCTGTGCTGTCTGCGAGTCACTCAGACCCAGAGAGCTCCTCTGAGACACAGCCTCCTGCTTCCCTGGCACTTCCAGTCCTGCACAGAAAGTGCAGCTCCTTGAACCCCAGCTCCTGGGAAACCTTTCCCTCTCCAAATGGGTGGCATTAGGAATAATGCCATAGATTTTTTTTTTTATTTGAGTTTTGAGCTCACAGGCACTACTTGAACTGCTTTTCTTAATAAGTGTGACAGACAGAAACACCTCTTTAATGGAAGCAAAGACTCTCCAAGAACAATATGATTTCAGGATGCTGGAGCTTGAGGAAAAACCACAAATCCTGAGCAGTGATGACATCCCAGGAGCAGAAGTCACTGGCTGTCACTCAGCCCTGTCCCTAACCTGGATGCTGTAGCAGTACCGTGGGTGTTTCTGCCTCCAGTGCTTTGCAGAGTCAATCCTTGGTGCCTGTGCCCAGGGCACAATTAACTACTCCAATAATCTAATATCAACTTATAGATCTTTCAATAGTCATCCAGGATCAAGATCTAATTAAGACTACAAATGAGTTAATCATGTGTGATGAAGTCTTCTAAGAAAATTACACCCAAGATTTCCATTCTGTCTGAGCTGCAGATACTCCTGACAGAGCCCCAAAGCAGAGACTTAAAATAGTGGTGATTAAATGGAGTGATGGGCATGAAAAAACAAAGCTTTGTAGGTTTCGAAGAAGGAGGCTACCTATAATCTGCAGCTTGGAGTGCTGAATTATTTGAGACAAATTTGATTTTCGAGATTCTCTTGAAATATCCAATAATTTTGCAAATCTCTCAGTGACCAGCAGTCGGAAGAGACCTACTGAGTCTCTCCCACTGGAGCAAAATATCTAATTTTGAGCAGTGGGGCAATGAAACGCACGCCAAGACCACCCTTGAGCACAGCCAAAAAGGGCCAGGGGGAAGTGACAAACTTTCTGAACCTCCAAACCAACAACGGGAACTGTGAATAACGTGTGCCTGACGTTCCCTAGGCTTTGAAAGGTCTGTTCCTTGGCTTCATCCCGTGCCATGGATGCATCATTTGCTGTGCTCTCACGCTAAAAATGACTGCGGTCATTAGGAACAATTTATGCTCAGGGAAATAATTACGGTCATTAACGGGGCTGCAGAGCAGAGGCTCTCAGGGAGCAGGAGTGGGGCGGTGGCAGCCGCCCGTGCGCGTGCCGTGACTGACAGGCACGGCAATTATGGTGTTCCCAGGACTGGGCATCCGAAATAACTCAACTCCAGGCTCAGGAGGCAGCCAGTAACTGATAAGTCCAGGGAGTGTTTGGGGAAAGCCAATGGGATCACAGAGAGTTGGCTGGACACAGAGCAGGGGTGAGTCCCCAGAAGTCACCAGTGACCACAGGTGGCAGTTTTAAGTCTGATAATATTCAGTGGGTGGTGGCAGTGGCTACAAATGAGGTCATGTCTGGCTTTTGGACCAACACTTCACAGAAACACAGCCTAATATGGGATTGGAAATGTTTGCAAACGTCTGCAGAGAGATTCTAAGGTGGATTCCCAAGTCTTTGAGGCAGCTGATGGCATAGGCAGGACTCAGCTGGGTGGAGGTGATGGCTCATCCTCTGGGGTGGCTCTCCCAGTGTAAATAAAGGTTGAAGGAAATCTGGAAGCATCCAGTGGGAATTATATTTTCAGGGCAGGTCACACGCTGTGACCCAGGGAACACTGATCTAAGGAGATCAGTGAGAACAGGAAGAGCTGGACTCAATGATCCTTGTAGGTCTCTTCCAGCTCAGGATATTCTGTGATTCTGTGTGTGATTTCCAGGAAAGTCCTGCCTGGATTTCCTGCTTCTGTGAAAAGCACAGGATTATTGGCAATTAGCTAATAAAGCTCATTTGGGTTGTCTGGGCAGCCTCCTAAAGATTTAATATATTACTTGAAAGAGTGGATTTGGAAAGGACACTGGTCAGTAAGACTGGCCAGTTGTTGATTGATAACACAAATACGTTGATTGATAACACAAATGTGTGCTATTTTCAGTAAGACCAGCCAGGAAAGGAAGTTTAACCCAGCCCATGGCTGTTCCTATTTAAGGCACATCTCTTCCACCCCCTAAATAGGAGTCTGAAGTCAGCCTTGCTGGGCACTCTGGCCACAGGTAAGAGTTTCAGGCCATGGGTGGCCACAGTTTTGCTCCATGGAGGGCAGCAGGGGTGGCCCAGGTGTGATCAGACCACTGTGCAAAGCCCCAAAGCCTCCTTCTGCGACAGCCTCCAGGGACAGCCACACTCAGCCAGGTGCCCTCCACTTTGCTGCCACTTCTTGAGTCAAAACTCCTCCCTCTCCCTTCACTAACCCCAAACCCACAGACCATCTGCACCCCTTGGTGACCAAGTTACACCCTTGGGGAGCAAATTCCCAGCTGCCTTTAGAGGCAGACTGAGAAATACCTTGTCTCTTCAGCAGAGAAATGACTGATCCTGTTTGTGTCCCCGTGTTGCTTGCGAGTCTCAGGTCCTGCATTGACTTCCAGGCCGAATTTTGCCAATTCAGCAGCTGGGATCTTGTTGTGATTGAACTTGATAAATTAAGCAGCCTTTTAGGGCAGGGGATGTCCCTGGTGTTTATTTAGTGAGCCAGACTAAATCAATCCACGACGCTGAACACAAATGGGGGATTTCGCTGTCCCTGCTTGCCTTGGGATTCCCCTTGGTGACAGGCAAGGTGTGACCAGAGGGAGAACCACACAAGCAGGGGGTTGGTGGGGAAAGAAAGGGCTAAACCATCACAAAAGATTGTGTCCTGCCATGTGGCTGAATCAAGCAAAATGAATTAACTGGTTTGGGAATGATGGTGCTGCAGCCATTTGTCTCCAAGGGTTCCCTGGGTGGGAGCGAAGGACCAGCAGCATTGTCCCACCTTCAGTAAGTCCCTGAGTGCCAGGAGGGTGAATATATTAATGTATGTTATAATATTAATATAAATAATATTATTATATATGTATTATTATATTAAGGATGCAAAGTGCTCAGATGTTACCAAAATACAAGTGTTGGTGCTTTCAGCTGCAGGATGACCAGAGAGGAGGGGAATTACCACACTGGGGTAAAACAGGACACAGAGGTTAAGTGGCTCCTCAGGCCTTGGTGCTGCCTCCAAGGCTTCAGCATTTCTCTAAAAAGTTCATTTAATAGGTATTTTAGTTTTGGAGCCCCTCCCTGCTGCATTCCAGCAGGTATTACCTGGTGGCAGGAGGCAGCATGGCCAGGCTGGCAGCATAGAAAGGCTTAATTAACAGGGAAACAACCCAGCAGCCAGGAAGGGAATCTGAAGAGGCAGCATGGAGAGATTAAGGCAGCCAGGAGACTGCCAGGGAATCAGTCCATAGAGGCATGGGAAGAAGAACTGAGGCTGGCTGCAGAGATGAACATGGATGGTAACAACCACGGAGGCACAGGGCGGTTACAGTTGGAAGGGACCTTAAAGATCATCTCATTCCAACCCCGCTGCCATGGGCAGGGAACCTTGCACCAGGCCATATGTAAGGAAAACACGTATGTAAGCATATTTTTTATCCCTGCATTGTTGGGGACAAAGTCACGCAGGAAGTGAGTAGGAGTGGTGCCAATGGCAATTCCAAAACCTCGCCTATTTGGTGATTTTGAGACTGAAAGAAAAAGTGGGGGAGTTGACTGAACAATCTCCTGAGGGCCTTTCCAAAGTGAAATACTCTGTGGCTCTGGGACATGCCTGGTTGTGTCCAGTCAAAGCCATGCAGTCCAAATCCAGAGGGGAATGTGGGCTCCAGGAACCCCTTGCAAAGCAAAGGGCAGGCAGCCCTGCCTGGAAAGAAGGTCAAAAGTTTGATAGCAAAGACAAAATGCAGAGAAATTCCACAAACTTGCTTTCCACAGGGAATTAGGCAACAGCTCAGTGGGAAGGCCGAGAAACAAGACTCTCCTTCCCCTGGAGGTTGGTCCCTTGCAATGTGGCCACAGAGCATGGACAGTCCCCAGGAGCGGGGAAGAGAAAGCCAAGCCAGCCAGGTTTGCAGTAGCAACCTCTGGCCCCTCCAAGCCAGGAAAAATGTGCAAATGGGAAGATAAAAATACAACAAACGTGGAAAGGAGAGGTGTAACAGCCCACACGGAGCAGAGGAAGCCAAGCTGCAGACGGACGAAGTATCCTAAGGCTGTTTTCCTGCCCGAGGCGGCAGAGCTGTGCTCGCCCTGGCTGCCCGGCAGAGGGTGAGTTTAGGGCTGAAACTGTTCCATTTTAGGAGCATTAAAGCCTTTTGCTGTGCTGGTGCTCAGGGCAGAGCAGGCGCTGGCCCTGGGTCTGTTCACGCTCACAGGACCAAGTGGAAGCGGCATCTCCACAATCCCTGCGGGCAGGAGAAAGGGGATGAGGCTCCTTCCCTCTCCACTCTGCTCCTGCCACCATGCAAGGAGTGGGAGGCAGGATGACCTACTTGTGTCATGCCCTGGATGCCTCTTTTTGCTCCAGCCAAGGCATCTCCACGCTCTGAGGCTCCTGCTCTGCCTGTTGGAACTGTCCGAAAGGATCATGTTACTCCCTTCCTCTGTCCCCTCCTGTCCCCCACCCATCCCCTTGGCTCACCTGGAGCTGGGAGGGCTGCAAAAGCATTTTGAGAGATCCAGTGGGAACAGAAAGCAGAAGCTGTATCGTTTTCATCCCCTGGTTTTGCTGTGGGAGAGGGAGATGTGGTGGAGAAGCATCCCTTGACGTACCATTCCCGAGAAACAGGGATCCAGGTGCTCTCCTTGATGAGAGATGTAAATCCATTGGTATCGTTAGTGCTCCTCCAGGTTTAGGGCAGGAGTATGGAAATCATCCTCTGCTCTCTCCCCACAAGGAAGGATGGGAGGAGCTGGGCTGTTGGGGATATGGCTCTTTTTTTTGGTGAAGATATTTATTTGTTTGCCTGCTTTGCCAAAAATATGTGAGGGATGAGCATTTCCTAAACTCTCAGAATCAGCAACTCTGCTCCTTCACTGATTTTGGGGCTGTAACCCCTGTTGACTTCAGTGGGAGCTGAGATAGCCCAGCTCTGCAAAATCCAGCCCAGAAAGTGTAAATTCTATTAATCCCTATTTTAAAAGGATTTTTATACAAACTATTACCACACCCATTATCACGGGCTTTTGGCACAGCCCCTACAAAGCCAAAGACATTTCCACTGCACCTTGTGAGACGCTCATAAAGAACCTTCTGTCCGTTTTACCGATCTCTCGCAGATATTTCTTGGTCCTTTACCTGCAGCTGTGGCCTCACAGCTGTGACAGATTTCATTTAAGGCCCTTTATTTACAGCTACTGCCCATCCCACTTCCCACATTCCATGTGGCTGATGGGACTCCGGGCTGCTGCTGCTGGAGCTGGGAGTCACAAGGAGCAAACCCCATAATTAGGCAGTTAATGACAATTTCCCCCTCCCATGGGTGAAGAGCGGTTTTCATATTGACTTTCCTGAGGAAGAGGCTGAGGGAGCTGGAGGTGTCCACCCTGGAGAAGAGAAGGCTCCAGGGAGAGCTTACGACCACATCCAGTGCCTAAAGGGGCTTGTGAAAAAGAGGGAAAGAGACTTTTACACAGGAAGATAGTGATAGGACAAGGGGGAATGGTTTTAAACTAAAGGAAGAGAGATTTGGGTTAGATGTTAGGAAGAAATTCTTCCCTGTAAGGGTGGGGAGGCCCTGGCACATGCTGCCCAGAGAAGCTGTGGCTGCCCCTGGATGTGTCCAAGGCCAGGCTGGACAGGGCTTGGAGCAACCTGGGATAGCGGAAGGTGTTGTGTTTGGAACGAGATGATCTTTAAGGTCCCTCCCAACCCAAACCATCCTGTGATTCTGTGGTTCCCTGCCACTGAGTTTTCCCTGGACGGAAGCAGTTGAACACACAGCACACCCGCCCCTTCCTCTGGAAGCTGCTCTGCCTTAGGACGGTCAAAATGGAGGTGCTGTTCAAGTTTTGTCCACTTTTTTTCCACTAAGACAAGGCCTTGTGAAGTCACACGTGCTGCCCTCCAGGACACGCTGGGAGAGGGGCCACGCCACTCAGGATTGTGTCTAGATGGATTTTAAAAACCTGCAGGGGAAGGAGACTTCACCACGAAAAAGACAAGGGAAAACCAGTGTGTGGCACTGTGAGCAGGATCAGAGTCAGACCATCCCTCCTGTCCACAAGCACCTTGTGCTCTGAGGTGCCCAGAGATCCTCGAGGAACAGCATCCGTGAGAGGCGGGTTCCCAGCACAGCAAGGTAAATTTGCAGCTCCTGGGGGAAGAGATGTGGCCTTGCCACCACCTCGGGATGCTCCATCCACCAACACCTCCTCCCCCAGTGAGCAGGGCCCCTCTCCTCGCTGCAGACCTGGCTGGGAAAGCCTGGCCAGTGTCTACACATTAACATCATCACCATAATCACTGCCCCCGGGAGCACATCAAGAGGGAGTTAATGTGAAGAGAAGGGCCTCACCATCATCCGTTCCAGAAGTGACAGTGATCCCTGGTCAGCCCAGTCTCGGGGCCACTGAGTCCCACAGCCAAAGGGCAGCTGTGCAGAACGTCTGACCCTGCTGCACTCCAGGAGTTCACCCCAGGCCTCGTTAGTGCCAGCCTCCCTGGGGACCTGAACTGTCTGCCTTGGTCACATCACGGGGGCAGCAGACAGATGATTTACAGGGAGTTTCCCCTCCCTAACTTCATATATTTTGTGTTTCACTAATCCTGGAGCCTTCCCGCTGCTCCAGAGCTCCCTGGGTAGTGCAGCTCCTGCCATTTCTTAGAGCAAAACCTGGATCGGGCTTCAAACCACGAAGAAGCATTTTCCTCTTGGATCTCCCATCTTTAAGGTACCACCCCAGCAGTATCCCTGCCCTGTGCTGATTCCAAAAGTGCTCCTGAGAACCACCTGAGCCAATGCTGCTGGCCCCAAATCACACCCTGGCACTGCCCAATCCATCCATAGAGCTGGAGTCTGCAGGTGGCTCACAGAAGAGATGGAGCAGTTGATGTCTCAAGCCACTTTCAGGCACTTTCAAGGATTTTATCTCTCTTTTTTACCACCTTTGAGTTTTTTTAATTTTTTTTTTTTAAAGCAGAGTGATTTTCTTTATGCTGCTCCAGAGCTGGAAACCTCTGGGGCAGAGCAGGGGGTTCTGTGCTCCAGCAGTCCAGATTAGTCACTGATGGGACCTCTCCTTTCTCCATGAATAAATCAGGACTCCGCTTTCCATTCCTCTTTGGGAATGTTCAAAAAGCCCCTTCCTGCACTCAGGCAGGAATTTTGTTTAATTCATGCCAGTGGGCTTGAATCTTTCCCAATTTTTCCCAACAAACAGTATCACAATCCCATCAAGCTGAAGAAAGAAACATGAAAGGGAAAACCCCCTCCCCACAGGAGGCTGGGAGACTCCAGATGATGGAGAGTACAAGGTCTCTCTGCCCAGGTCCAAGCTGTCACCTCACTCATCAGCACATCTGATGCAGCATCAGAGAAAAGAGGGGTTCAGCACTGACATTTTGGGTTTGCAAGTTAAATATTCCCCAGATAATACCCAGTCATCCCTCGGATACCCAACCTGGGCACTCCACACTTTGGTCTCTGGAATGATGCCCACACACAAAAGCTGAATTATCACTGACCCAAACAAATCCCCAAGCATGGACCATCCCCATCAGAGCTCAGACACCCCAGAGTCCTCAGCTAAGGCAGCTTCCACAAGGAAAATGCATGGAACTGTTGGAAAGGGTCCAGAGGAGGCAGGCCATGGAGATGCTCCAAGGGCTGGAGCTCCTCTGCTCTGGAGCCAGGCTGGGAGAGTTGGGGGTGTTCACCTGGAGAAGAGAAAGATCCAGGGAGACCTCAGAGCCCCTTCCAGGGCCTAAAGGGGCTCCAGGAGAGCTGGAGAGGGACTTGGGACAAGGGATGGAGGGATAGGACAAGAGGGAATGGCTTCCCACTGCCAGAGGGCAGGGCTAGATGGGATATTGGGAAGGAATTCCTGGCTGTGAGGGTGGTGAGGCCCTGGCACAGGGTGCCCAGAGAAGCTGTGGCTGCCCCTGGATCCCTGGCAGTGTCCAAGGCCAGGCTGGACGGGGCTTGGAGCAACCTGGGATAGAGGAAGCTGTCCCTGTCCATGGCAGGGGGTGGAATGAGATGATCTTGAAGGTCCTTTTCCAACCCAAACCACTCTGAATCTCTGATTATACCAATCATGCAACATCATTACTAAGCATGCTCCTTTGTTGCATGTGTGTTTTGGTTTTTGTTGGTTGGGTTTCTTTTTGCTTGTTTGGTTTTGCATTTTCCAGTTCTCTTGGTACTTGGTGTTCACGGTACCTCAGACGAAGTTTTTTGCTTGTTTCAAATTTAACAGTTCTTCAGCTTTAGAAAAAAAAACAACCCAAGAGTAAAAATAAAGGAACACTAAATCAGTGATTAGTTAAAATTATACACTGAGTGGTAGAAAAATTGATAAACTATCAGCACTGTGCCCAGAACGGAGCTCTCCCAACTCCTTGTCCCAGTCAGGCTACTCATCTATGAAATCTCCTGTGCAGATTTGTTTTCAGGGGGAAAAATATCACTCTGGTTACAGCAGAAAGAGAGTTTAGAGTAGAATTGCTATTTCCCTGTGGTGCTGGGGGCTCTCACACTAAATCACATTACTGCAGTTTAAAATACAACCACACATCTGCTGAGACTTGGGTATTGCTCACGTGTGTGTTTTTTAGTCTGAGGCAGGTATTCTTATGTGAATTTTTCCTCCTCTCTGAGACTTAAAATGAAGCTGAATTCCTTTGCATTTTCCATGGATTCTCCTGCCCATCCGGTTGGTTACCAAAGCTCAGCTGCTTTGTGCTAATTTCTTAACCTGGTTTTGTGGCGGGGTCCCGGGTGGATTGGACTAATTTGGAGTAAGGCGTGTCTGATTCTGGAACAGGAGCATCAACACAGGGAATTAATTACGAACCACTAATGTCAAGTGCATAGTCCAGAATAAGTCCTTGGTTAGATGAAGCTTACAGCCATCATCTCTAATTTTTCTCAAAAGCAAATTATTTTTTTTCCTTGTCTGTCTCTTGATTTGTCTGTCAGGAAATAAGTTCTCCCATGCCAGGAGCATTGGAACTGGACAATCTTTAAGGTCCATTCCAACCCAAAGCATCTTGTAATTTTATGGCAATGAAATGGTCACACAGATATTTTGTCCTCACCTCACTCCAACCCCTGATCACTCAACGCCAGCTCTGTGAATGGGGTGCTCAGTGTGTGAAGTCCTTCCCACACCTAGGGCTTGATCTTGGCCTGGAGGCCAAGACCAATCCTTGACCAGGGTTATTTGTCTAAAAACTTACTCAGATCTTAGTCCCCACATTATCAGAGTTCAGCCAAATACAGATCATAGAACTCCAGAATGGTTTGTTTTGGAAGGGACATTAAAGGTCATCTTGTTCCAACCCCAACACCTTCCACTATCCCAGGTTGCTCCAAGCCCCATCCAACCTGGCCCTGGACACTGCCAGGGATCCAGGGGCAGCCACAGCTTCTCTGGGCACCCTGTGCCAGGGCCTTACCACCCTCACAGCCAAGAATTCCTTCCCAATATCCCATCCATCCCTGCCCTCTGGCAGTGGGAAGCCATTCCCTGTGTCCCATTTAAATCCTCGTCTAACTCTGGGTGCAAATGACAGCACCTCCTGCGTAGCAGCTTAAGCGGGTTAAATTTAAATCCGAAAGCTTTCTTGTCATGAAAACCTTGGATTGTGGGTGTGCTGCTGATGGAAACTACCCTTTTATCCTGGGAAGTCTCAGGAACCTTGCTAGAGGCCATGACAGAGACATCCAGAGATCCATCCATTCCTAAGGCGGGAAGAGTCGTATGATGGGAGAGGTTTTGGGTGGAGGAACTTGTCTGGAGAAGGACAACTGAAAACCTCCAGCCAATATCAACCAAACTGAGTGGGGATGGGATGACTCTTCCATGGCTTCCTGGTGGAGCTTGGAGCTCCTGGAACACAGCAATGGTGAGACGTGGTGGTGGTCACAGCAGAGCTGAGCCAGCGTGGGAAGTGCTGCCCAGGAGAAGGGACTGAGGAGAAGGTCTCCACGAGCCATCATTTCTGCAAGGAGATGGATGTGGATGCTCCTCATCCACAGTCCTGCTGCCTGAGGTGTCTTCTCACCTGACAGAGACTTTGGAAAAATGAAGTCATCTTCAGGCCCTCAATCTGTGTTTTCTGTTTTCCACCTGCCCCTCTACGCACAGCTCTGGGTGCAAATCTGGGACACCCCAAGCTCCGCTTGGCTCCCACTGTGGTGTGGCAGCAAGGACATCCCTGTGGGACACCAGCTTCTGCTCCCAGGACCCCCACGTCCTGTATTTCCAGCAGATTTCCAGATGTCTTCGTCAACCCCTTCAATCCCTTCTCAGAGCAACCATTGTCCTGCAACCTGAAAGAAATTTTCCACCCAGAGACTCCAAAATCCTCCTTGCTCTCCTTGAGAAACTTCACACCTGCAGGTGGCCACCACGAAGACACGGACTTGCTTTTCTCAACCTCCTCTCACCATCCCACCTCAACCCCCAGTGGCTGAAGGACAACGACCCAGGACAAGGCTGCGACCTTAATAAACGCCACCAGGCGCTGCTGCAAAGCCAAGGACAGCAGAAATTATTCAGCCTTAGCTGAAAATTCCTGGAGACAGAGAAATCCTGAATTTGGATGTGAATTCTCCCACCCCGAGAACTCTGCAGACTTTGGATTTTCCTCCTTCGTGTTTACCCCATCTTTTTTTGGGAACAAAAAGAGTGATGGAGCTTAAAAAGACGGATTACCTGATCTGCATATTCAGTGAAGCTCAAACGCTCCATAAACGCGACATGAGTTTTAACAGTATTTAATGGTTTGCATTAATTAATAAGTCTTTAAAGATGTCAGACATTTGTAGATTTAAAAACTTTATAACTTTCAATAAATTCAGTGGGGCTTAATGAATTCCTGCAGACTTACACAGCTTTGGAAACACGCTCCATCCCAAACAGCTTCACCAATGTTTGTGATTTTAAGAGAAAGGAAGAAAGAAAAGAAGGAAAAAAGAAAAAAGAGTGGCAAGGAAAAGGAGACAATTTATTAAGTTGTGATTTACTGGGAAACAGATGTATTTTTCATTTCATTTCAATATTTTGTTACTTGATTGATTTTTTTGAGCAGTTCTCTGAAGAACTGTTGATGCAATGAGGGATGGGGAGCTCTGCAAACCTCCATGTCTCTGTTCACAGACTCAAAGGATCATTTAGGTTGGAAAAGACCTCTGAGACCAACGGGTCCAACCTGTGACCAATCCCCACCTTGTCACCCAGCCTGGAGCTCTGAGTGCCATGTCTGGACATCAACACCTCCAGGGGTGGGGACTCCAGCACCTCCCTGGGCAGCCTTTTCCAGTGCTTGGCAACCCTTTCCAGGAAAAAATTCCTCCTAATGTCCAACCTGACCCTCCCTCGGCACAATTTGAGGCCATTTCCTCTCATCCTGTCCCTGTTCCCTGGGAGCAGAGCCCGACCCCCCCTCACTGCCCCCTCCTGTCAAGGAATTGTGCAGAGCCACAAGGTCCCCCCTGAGCCTCCTTTTCTCCAGACTGAGCCCCTTTCCCAGCTCCCTCAGCCGCTCCTGGTGCTCCAGCCCCTTCCCCAGCTCTGTTCCCTTCCCTGGTCATGCTCCAGCCCCTCCAGGTCTCTTTTCTTGGGAGGGTTCCAGAAGTGTCCCCATCACTGCAGGTGCCCCAGCACAGGGGACGGGCACTGCCCTAGTCCTGCTGGACACACCAGTGCTGGGACAGCTCAGGGGCCACTGGCCTCTTGCCCACCTGGGCTCACGTTCAGGCACTGTTGACCAGCACCACCAGGTCTTTACCTGCTGGGCAGTTTTCCAGTCAGACATGTCCATATCTGGATCTGAATCTGGCTCTGTATCCACACAGCTGTGCACACACACACACACATATATTTAATATCTAAATTTTGCCACTGTTATTTCTGAAGGAAACTACTTCAGAAATCCAATTCCACACACGTATCCTAAAGGTCAACTTCTTACATCCATTTGGGATGAACACAAAGACTGGATATTCCAATTCCTCCCCAGACCTTTGGTAATTACAGATTTCGGAGAAGCTCTTTGCCCAGGGGGAAGCAAAGTGAGAGGCAGGGGCAGGGCTGAAAGCAGAGCAGGGGGAGGAAAGAGAACATAACTCATCCTCGTGGGTGGCATATGTGCATGAATGGGCTGGGATTTATCCTGAAACAAGTTCCCGTGCTCACGTCGGAAGGAAGACAAGAGGAATCATAAAAGCAGTGAGTGCACAGAGCAGAATGAGCCTTGGCTCTGGCTCATTCAGGGAATTATTCTCCCAGGCATCTCACCAGCCTTCTTGTGGGGATCACTCATCCCCCTCGAACACACTGGATATACAAACACCAGGAAATGGTTGCTGGGATGCTGTCCCTGCCTTTGTAAAGGCCACTCCATGAGGGGTGAGCAGGTGATGCCAACAGGGCCTGTTGGCTGCTCTCAGGTGATGGGGCTGGAGGAGGAATCACAGGGGGGAATCAGTGCGGGTTCCAGAGGGTTGGCACTGCCTTGTCTGAGTCATCATCACTGCACCAAGATCTGAGCAGAGGGCCCAGAAAGAAGTGGGATGGTGCCAAGGTCAGGATCTTCCCACAGATTCACCAGCAAGAACCTGTCACAGGCTGCCCAGAGAAGCTGTGGCTGACCCTGGATCCTTGGAAGTGTCCAAGGCCTGGTTGGATGGGGCTTGGAGCAACCCAGGCTAGTGGAAGGTGCCCCTGCCCATGGCAGAGGATGGGATGAGATGGGCTTTAAGGTCCCTTCCCACCCAAACCATTCTAGGATTCTATGATTCTTCACCTAGGATTCCTCATTTTTAGTGCTTTGTCCACATTCTCCACCCAGCTGTGCCCAACATCACACAACTTGGGCCAAAACTGACCACTCTGGTCCTGCTCATGTCCAGCACAAAGCGCCTTTCTGTGTTCTGAAACCTCCTCCCCTTCGCTCGTCTCATTTTATCCCCACTCCCCTTCATCGCCGGCAACAACAAAGAAGGAGCAAAGGGGCTCCCGAGCCATTATCCCAAACTCCTGCCCGCTCTGTGCCTGTCAGATGAGACGGCTGGGATGCTTTTCCCTCCTCCACGGCTTTGGCAGGACCCTCTGCCCAGCAGGCAGCGGGGAGCTCGGTGCCCGTGACGGAACTCGCGGGGATGCTGCCCGTCCATATGGAGAGCTGGGTACCAGCTGCCGACGTGCTGCTGCCTCCGCTCGTCCGACGGATCCCGGCTGTGCCTCCGGCCCCATCCCGCCGCTCATTTGCTGACACGGATCGGCTGCTCGGGACTCGCAGCATCCCGGGAACTTCCTGGCTATCGGCTTTGCTGGGCACGCTGAGTTGGGAGACTGACAGAGGAAGCGAGGGTGTAATTGCAACAGAGGGGAAAGCTGCGGGGGAGTTTGTCTCGGGATGACGAACTGGAAAGGCTGAGGGTAAAGGGATGAACAGTCACGAGAGCGGCCTGACCCGCTCTGAGGCACGGGCTACAGCCAGGAGAAGGGGGATTCAGATCTCTCTCCTCGTCCCCGAGCTGACACAGCAGCACCAAACGCTGCTGTGGCCACCAGCTCGCCACACCTGGCCGTGCAGTTCAGACCTGGGCTTGAACTGCTGTTAAAAAAGGTTTTGCCAAGGCCAGGGCAGCCCGATGGACTCTTGTGGCTTGATAAATAACCACTAATTAATGTCTAATCTGTGGGTGTGTGTCAGAGCTGTGCACTCATGGGGCTGATGTGATTGCCCAGTCTACGAGCACTGGGAAACTGAGGCACGGAGCTGTGACCAGTTTGCTCAGTGCTGCTCTGGATCACAGCATCACGGGATGCTTGTGACCACTGCAGGACCACTGGGACCGCTGCAGGTCCTCTAGACCGACCCCCCTGCTCGAGCAGGGTCCCCTAGAGCAGGTTATTCAGGGCTATGCCCAGACAGCTCTGGAATATCCCCAGTGATGGAGACTCCAGACCCTCTCTGGTCTCTGTTCAGTGTTTGGTCACTGCCCAAAGAAGTTGTTCCTTCTCCTGTCCAGCTGGAACTTCCTGAGCATCAGTTCCTGCCCATTGCTGTTATCCTATTGCTGGACCCCATGGAGCAGAGCCTGGTCCCTGCCCTGAGCCCTCCCTGCACACAGGGACACACAGGGCTCAGGGCCCCTCTCAGCATCTCCTCTGAGGCTGAACAGCCCCAGCTCCCTCAGCCTTTCCTGAGCAGGGAGATGCTCCAGGCCCTTCATCATCTCCGTAGTCCTCCACTGGACCCTCTGCAGGAGCTCCATGTCTCCCTCCATGAGGCTTTCCTGAAGGAAATCAACCTTCCAGGCATGTGTGGGAAAGCACAGCACGCTCCCAATGGAAACACAGAAATGACGCTCCCTAAAAAACCACCACAAACTTCACCTGCCAACTGCAGCTGGGCACAGCTGGACACCAGTTTGGCATCGCTCATCTTGCCTAGATCCGAAGGGAACATCCTGAGGCAACACAAGTGGTTGGAAGCACCAAAAAATGGAAAATTTGAAGAGCTTTTGGGAAAGAGATTAAAATTTTCCTTCAGCGCCGCCTTCTGCCCTGTGTCCCCAGTCCTCCTTGAAGGTTTGGGAACTCGCTGTTCTGAAGCCGGGGTGATAAAAAAAAAAAGTCCGTGCCCTTTTTGGATAATATAATAAAGACTTAGATGCTTTTCGGACGTCAGCTGCTGCCAGTAATCAGCGCTTCGCAGCTGCTGAGTCACAAATAGCTTGAAAAATATTTCCAGTCCTTGCTCTCCTGAGAGCTAATCCCAGAACGGGCTGTCATAAAAAAACATAAATCCCCAAATTACCAGAATGGCCTCAGAAATCTCTTTTAAGGAGATTAGTTTGATGTCGGTTCTGGATTGTCTTTACCTCGTTGTTTCCCCTCCATGTTCCTCCCTCCTCTCTTTTCCCTGGACATCCCCACATGGCTGGAAAAGGTCATTCCTCTGTCCCTCCTTCTCCAAACCCTCCCTAACACCTTGGGATCTGCCCTTCTCCTGGCACGGTCTCTGTGCCCCTTCCCCACACCTGTCCCGTCCCCTCTCAGCGTGTCCTTGCCAGATGATAAAACATTAAGCACAGAGAGATCGTTTTTCTGGTTTTTTTCGGGGGGTTGTTTTTATTATTTATGGGGAGAACAGAGATGTTCCCATGTGGGAACAAATTTTTCCACAAATTTTTCACCCTTCAAACCGAACATAAACCTTTGCCACCGCTGTTTTCAGGACACCTTACCCAGGTGTCCAAAGGGCTCCTCCTCAAGTTTGTACTGAGCTTGGTTTATCCATTATTTTTATGAAGAAAAAGAGGAAATAACCAGCTCCTTTATGACATTTTTTATAAGGGAATGCCAAGCACGCTGCAAGAGTCATCACCATTAATTGAGCAGAAGAAAGGCCAGCTGAAGCCCACGTGAGCGTGTCCATGCAGCTGTTGGCATCACTTTAAATAAGTAAACATATAAATATAAAAAACTACACCAGTTCTACATAAATGAATATATATTTATGTAATTTTAAAATATACATTTAAGTGGGTTCAGAGGAGGCCACGGAGATACTCGAAGGGCTGGAGCCTCTCTGCTCTGGAGCCAGGCTGGGAGAGCTGGGTGTGTTCACCTGGAGAAGAGAAGGATCCAGGGAGACCTCAGAGCCCCTTCCAGGGCCTAAAGGGGCTTATGAAAAAGAGGGAAAGGGACAATTTACACAGGCAGTCAGTGACAGGACAAGGGAAAATGGTTTTAAAGTAAAACAGAGGATATTTAGATTAGATCTTAGGAAGAAATTGTTCCCTGTGAGGGTGGTGAGGCCCTGGCACAGGTTGCCCAGAGAAGCTGTGGCTGCCCTTGGATCCCTGGCAGTGTCCAAGGCCAGGTTGGACAGGGCTTGGAGCAGCCTGAGCTAGTGGGAGGTGTCTCTGCCCATAGCAGAGGGGTTGGAATGAGATTGTCTTTAAGGTCTCTCTCAACCCAAATCATTCTCAGATATGGCAGAGGATCAGGAAGCATCTGGTAATTCTTGTCAGATAAGCTCTTTTGTAAGGAGATGATGTGGTCAGATGTTGATCCTGACACTTTGAAGCCATTTCCCCTTGTCATTCCATGTCCTTGTCCCAAGTCCCTCTCCAGCTCTCCTGGAGCCCCTTTAGGCCCTGGAAGGGGCTCTGAGGTCTCCCTGGATCCTTCTCTTCTCCAGGTGAACACCCCCAGCTCTCCCAGCCTGGCTCCAGAGCAGAGGGGCTCCAGCCCCTGGAGCATCTCTGTGGCCTCCTCTGGACCCTCCTCTGAAGGGGGGTGGCTGTATCCTGACGACCCTGTGGGAACAGTCCCAGTCCCTGCCCCATGCCCGGGCATTGTGTGGGTCAGTGCTGGTTGTTCTTGGCCCGTCAGTGCCAGGACAAGGAGCAATGCAGGCAGCAAAACGCAGACCCCGTGTCAGGGTCCCAGCACTGCTGCATTCACTGGTGCAGACTCCCTGTGGCTCTCCCTGCTTTGCCCTGGATGCCCCACTGCTCTTCCCCTCTCTGCTTGTGACCCCAGTTTGGGACATCCTCAGTTCCACAAATCTCATTCCCCTACTCTTCCCAAGGACTCAGTGTTTTATGTAAGAATGGGAAGACAGGAGGCATCCACACGGAGATAGCCTGAGAGGAGCAAAAGCCTCTATCACTCAGCAGAGAATATTTTTAACATTAACAATAATATCCGGTGGCCTGGCCTACAAAATGCTGCTCCAGGGCATCCATCCCAACGTGGCAGCGCTCCCGAGCGGCTGCTGGGACTCTCTGAACTAAGTTTAGCCCTGAAATGAGCTCAGACCCCTCGCTGAGGCCTCTGACTCGTGGTCCCCTGGCTGAGCCCGTGGAAGGAGCTTTGCTGCTTCCCCTTCCATTCCTTGGCACCGATGGCTCCTTTGCCACGGGTGGCTCTGCCTGCGCCAGAGAAGAAGACGTAAACGCACCCGTGGGACGTGGCAGGGACACGTCACCCCCGTAGTGACAGCACGAGGCTCTTCCTGTGCTGAAGGCTCCCAGGGATCAGCGGCTGCCCTGGGCTGCTCCCTGCTCTGGTTTTGGCTTTGTTCTCCTCCCTGCTGCTCCCCACGTGAAATAAAACCCCGGTGGCCGGAGCCAGGCCCCACGGACAGCGTGGGAGGGTCCCTGCGTTCCCCACCCGGCCCTGCAGCGTGGCCTTGCAGGACCCTGCCCCAGGGTCACAGCAGCACCCAGCCAGGAGGAGATGCCCAGGGAAGGGCTCTGGTGTTCCCAGAGATGCTCCTGGGTGACATCTCAGCACCACCCCGGGTGTGGGGTCACCCACGCTGCGTTTGTCACCCCACGGCTGCCCTGACTGATTTTCCACAGGGAGCTCCTCCTAATCCTTCCCCTGCTGCAAATGCAGTGGTCAGAGCCGAGCTCTGCACAGACCGAGAGGCCTTCAAGGACATTTTTACGAAGTATGATGTGACATGGATAATAAGGAAATAAATAAGGAATAAACTGGGGTGAAACCACCCCAGGAATCTCACAGCCACCACTAGGCCTGTGCACGGGCACCGGGGAAGGAGGGGCAGCGAGGAGCCAGCTCGCTATTTTAAGGACAAGCTCCAATAGTAAAGTAATCATCTCCCGAGCAATGCTATTTTCTGGATCCGTGCCCTCAAGTCAGCACGAAGCCATCGTGCTTTCTATTCCGGTCACACCGAACGCTTCCCACCAATCTATCCATCTTAATCCCGGCCCCGGCAGCCGCACAGCCCCACCGGGGCCGAGGGGTGCCCGGAGACGGGGGGTTTGGAGCTGGGTGCATCCGTGCCAGCCCATCCCGGGAACACCAGACCATCCTCCCCATCATCGCCTTTTCCCCCCGGTGGGATGATCCTTTCATCTGCATCCTCGCTGCTGCTGCTGCTGCTGCTGCTGCTGGACAAAATGCCTCCCACGTAATCAGTTCCCAGCCTCCCTCTCCTCCTCCTCCTCCCCCCTCCACGGCTCTCCTCGCTCCATCCCCTCCTCTGGCGCACCGCGGCTACGGATAAAGGGATCGGTCCTGCGGCGCTGGGGTCATTTCAGGAGCTGTCGCCGCCGGAGCGGCGGGGCTTTGCACGCACACCAGTCCCGTCCTCACTGCAGCAGCGGCTGGGCACGGGCAGCCCAGGGCGTGCCAGGATGCTTCGCCCGACTTGGGCACCCGCATCCCTGCTCGGGGACACCCCGCGCTGCGCTCCGTGTCCCTGTGCCCTCCTCATCCCAAAGGGATGCGCTGGGCACGGAGACACGGCACAAAACCTCCTGCACCCCCTCCAGGACCACCACATTACCGCATCCCATCCCCGCATCCAGGCCACGGGATCACCGAAAGCTCTTCCTCTCTCTCTCTTTTTTTTTTTTCATTTTTTTATCGGTGTGATGAGGCAGGAGCTGCACTTCCCGCTGCAAGGATTTCCCTGCGACTTCACCTTCAAAAGCACAAAGTCCCCAGAGCCCCCGAGGCACAAGGTTTCCTTCTGCTGGTCAGGAGCCTGGGGTTTTGGTGCTGTTCCCTAAATAGAACGTTTCTTCAGAAGCCCGAAAGATTAAAAGCTCAGCTGACTTCCAAAAAATGATGTTTGTACAGAGCACAACAGGATCTGGAGTTTAAATATATATATTTACACAAACACTTACATAAGGACCCTCCTGGACACAAATTAACCTCCAGTTATGCTTTGGGAGGAAACTATCCCTCGGATTTTGCGTTTTCTCCCTATCCAGGCAACTCCCAAATGCTGATCGTTGCCATAAAAATACGCTGCATTGTAAAGCCTGAAAATTGCCTCATTTTGGTGCTTTTTGCTCGTAGACTTGGATTTGAATCCCTTTTTTTTTTTTCCATCAAGTGCTCTAAAGTGCTGAACTCCAAGAAGTGCCTCCCTCTGTGCCTCAGTTTCCCCACTTTAGAAACAGTCCCCACGCTTGCCAGGTGACACTGAAGTTTATGACATGTCCAAGACTTGTTTCTGATAAAAGAATCAACTGCAAATCAAAAATCAAAGCTGAGAAAATGCTCGGGGCAGGACGGTTGGTGTTTTTGGAAGAGGGAGAACTTTTTCAAAGCTTGGGTTTTTTTTCAGAATTTTCAAAAAAATAACATGATCTAAAAAAACCCAACCAGAACCAGTCACAACAGACCTGAAGTTTAAAAATGTGACCTCATAATTCTTCCCTAAACCACAGACCAGCTCAAATAGGGGCATTAATCAAGTTCCATCACTAAGAGATTTGCAGTCCATAGATGACTCAGATTTATGTTGATTTCCTCATTCCCATTTCTTCAGTTTGCATCTTTTTCCCCTTCCCAACGCTTTTGTCTCCAGCTCAGCACAGCATTTAGCAGGGAAATGCTCTTTAAATACACTGAGAAATAAATATTTATTTTTTTGTATGTTCAGTGGATGAGTTTGGGTGAGTGAAGCTGAGGAGGAGGAGATGGGATGGGATGGGGTGATAAAGGATGGCTGTTTGCAAGGGGCTGCACCAGTGTGGGAGATGCACAGATATATAAATTATATATATAAAAACATATATATTCACAAACACCCAAACCCAGAATTTTTAAGGGTTTTTCCCCACCTGTAAAAAGGTAAGGGGGAAAAAAGGAAAATAAAAGAAGAAAAAAAATAGGCAGAACAAGCCCAGTCCTCTAACAAAAATAACAATAGGATCCTGCTAAGGAGTAATTCCAGGTCTCCTGGGCTAAATTGGAGCAGGTTCCCAGGAGTCAGCAGAGAAGATGCAGAGTGCTGCAAGAGCCAGTCACACACCCTGCAGCTGGCAAAATAATAATAATAGTAATAATAATAATAATCAGCCATGTCCAATCAACCCTAATATCCATCACCACCATCAGGTTCAGTGCAGGATTAAGAACTGGAAGTGAACAAATATGCCTGTGATTTCCACTGTGTTTAGAGCCTGATTGGAAGCCCCACTGGAGTGATGTTTTCAGCCACGGGTGCATTTTCCAAGCTGGGGCTGCTGCAGCTCTCTCTTGGCTGCACTCTTGGCTCCCGACACCCTGAAATCCCAGAATGGTTTGAGCTGGAAGGGACCTTGAAGATCAGCTGGTTCCACCCCCTGCCATGGGCAAGGACACCTCCCACTAGCCCAGGTTGCTCCAACCTGGCCTTGGACACTTCCAGGGATCCAGGGGCAGCCACAGCTTCCCTGGGAAACCTGTGCCAGGGCCTCCCCACCCTCACAGGGAACACTCATCCCAAACCCGGATAGGGATTCATTCCTTGAGTTGGCCAAAATTCTGAGCTGAATCCACAAATCAGACCTTGTGCTGCTCTTTGTGGAGCAGCAGTAAATGTCCCACTGCTCAGGGCACCTTCTTGCCACCCAGCCCCTGCTGTGAGGACTTTCAACCTCACAGTTAAGGAATAAGATCACAGAACTTCATTTCCTCATGGTGGTCTCATCCACTCTCCTAGGAAATGCAATTCCCTCATTTTACCTTCTGCTCCTCGCAGACTCACTTGCAGATTTCAGTGCTCTGCCCCCAAAAATGCATGGAAAGTGATGGGAACATCCTCAGCAAGGCAATAGGGATGGGAAGGCCTGGAGAAGCTGGGCCATGAGGTGGGATCTCACTGAGGAGTCTCATCCTCCACCTCAGCCATGAGGCAAGAGCCGGTCCTGAGTTACCACCACGCCTGTAGGACCCGACCATCCCCATCCCAAACTGCTGGAACAGTCCTTGGCACAGCTCATACCAGCCCACACCCAGCCAGGTCTGAACCTGAGCCCTGAGGACCCCCAGAGTCCCGTTCCCAGGGTCACACCGTGGATGCAATGCAGAATTCCCTCCGCACGCCCCGATGTCCACGTGGGAACCTCTGCTCCGTGCCTCTGTCACCCCTGAACCACAGCCAGACACGGCCTTTGGTGACCTCCCTGGGGCAAGCCAAACATTCCAGTGCTCAACAGAGTCACAGAGAAGGATGGAAAAGTGACAGAGGCCCCCACACCAACCCCAGGACTGTGCCCTGCCCGCCACGGCCGCAGTGCTGCGTCACCTCCGTGGTGTCCCCACCTCTCAGAGCTCCCTGAGGAGGGGCAAGGAGGGGACCAGGCTGTTGTTTGGGGAAGGCAGAGGAAGGGATGGCTGCATTTGCCTCGGAGCACTCAAGGGACGATGGGTGATGCTCCACTGGTGCCTTCCAGTGCCACCCTGCCCTGCGGGAATCGTGGGGATGGGCACAGTGGGAGTTCAGCGTTACTCCTCCGTACACCTCCGGATCCTCTTTCTTTCCTCACTTTCCTGCTCCTTTTGATTCTTCCTTTTCTTTCTTTCCCCACTTTCCTGCTCCTTTTGATTCTTCCTTTTCTTTCTTTCCCCACTTTCCTGCTCCTTTTGATTCTTCCTTTTCTTTCTTTCCTCACTTTCCTGATCCTTTTTATTATTCCTCTCTTTTGCTGGTGGCACAGGGAGGAAGGGTTTGACTCGGAGAAGGAACAGCGCAGACAAACCCATCAGCTCCAGCGAGGAGGAGCCGAGCCAGCAAGCTCCTGAAAGCAGCAGGGAGATGGCTCTTCCTTGGGGGAATCTCTGCACGGAGGGATGATGGGAGAGCCCCTCAGCCCCCCTGCCTCCCCGAATCCTCCGCACCCTCGGCATCCCCTCACCGCCTCCGCGCCAACTCTCCGGTTTCCGTGACAACGCTTGGCTCACACGCTTGGCTCTCCCTTGCAGCACTCGCCCACCCCAGCACCACACACAGCCCATGGTGCCTGTGCATCCCACGTGGCGTTCGCCACCAAGCCAACACCCTGGGGCTGGGTGCTTGGAGGGAGCTCCAAACTGCAGTTGGATCTTGGAGCAGGGATTGTCCCTTTGATCCAGCTCCTGGGAATGGTTATTGCAAGAGGTGGGTGCTGAGAGTGGTTGGGATGAAGCGAAGGCAAAGGGGAAAACCCTCAAAGTGCTCAGGGTCAGAGCTGATCATAGAATCAAAGAAACTCAGAATGGTTTGGGTTGGAAGGGACCTTAAAGCTCAGCTCGTTCCAACCCCCCTGCCATGGGCAGGGACACCTTCCACTACCCCAGGTTGCTCCAAGCCCCATCCAGCCTGGCCTTGGACACTTCCAGGGATCCAGGAGCAGCCACAGCTTCTCTGGGAATTCCAGCCCAGTCCGTCTCCACCCTCACAGGGAACAATTCCTTGCCATCTAACCCTGCCCTCTGGCAGTGGGAAGCCATTCCCTGTGTCCTGTCCCTCCATCCCTTGTCCCAGGTCCCTCTCCAGCTCTCCTGGAGCCCCTTTAGGCACTGGAAAGGACTGTAAGGTCTCCCTGGATCTTCCTCTGCTCCAGGTGGACACCCCCAGCTCTCTCAGCCTGATGCTGAGGTTACACCTCCACAATAAATCCATGCTGGAGCCTGATCTCCATCCCTGAGACCTGGCCATGCTCACACCATTAACCTTTTCCACTCTCCTAAAGTCAGTGGCTGCATCCCAGCTGCCTTTTTGGGATGGTCCCTGGCTCATGCCACTTCCTGAGCTGAGCCAGGGATGGTTTGGGTAAGTCTGAGTTGGCCAGGGCTGCAAAGGGTCTGGGATGGTGTTGGAAATGTAAAGGTGGAGAAGGTGCAACCCCAGCCCTTGTGTCCTGATTCTGTTCCATTTACCACTCACAATAATCAATCACTCAGCCCTGGCAGGGCCTGGGCAAACCTGAGTCCACCTGGCAGTGCTCTTAATTCCTCCCTGCCTCGGTGATGTCACAGCAAGTGCCCAGGGCAGCAGCAGCAGTGACTTCCATCAGTGACTGAACCAAGCCGGTGACTCACAGACCCCTCTCAGCTGCTTGCCCTCTGCCCCAGGGGACAGGCTCAGACACTGGTTATTTTGGCTGAACAGCCACCAAGGACGTGAAGCCACCTTGTAGAGACCCAGACACTGCTGGGAGTGTTTGCAGTGAGCAAGGGCTGTGCCCAGGAAAGCGGCCACAGGCTGGGAATAAAGGGCAGGAACCACGTGGAATCATAAAATCACAGAATGTCCTTCCTGGGGAAGGGACCCACAAAGATCACTGATCCAACTCCTGGCCCTGCCCAGGACACCCCAACAACCTCCCCGTGCATCCTGAGAGCGTTGTCCAAACGCTCCTGGAGCTCTGGCAGCCTTGGGGCCGTGCCCATTCCCTGGGGAGCTGCTCCAGTGCCTGACCCTCCTCTGGGGGAAGAACCTTTTCCTGATATCCAGCCCACTCCCCAAAATAATCACAACTGGTTTAGTTGTGTTGATAATGGTTGGTAAACTTGGTATCTCTGTAACCTGGAGCACAGGAAAACAATCCAAAAAACACCCGAACTCCTGCAGGTTTTCTCCACATCCCAGTGCTTGGCAGGGTGTGGGGAGGACGTTGTTCCCAGCACAGCCTTGGCACAGACTAAGGAATGCTGCTCCAAACTGTCCCACCATATAAATCCCAAAAAAGACCCAGGACCAGCTGCTCCACAGAGCCAACACTGACCAGAGAATCACGGAACAGTCTAGGCTGGAAGGGACCTTTAAATGTCATCCAGTCCAAACCCCTGGAATGAGCAGGGACATCTCCAGCTGGATCAGGTTGTCCAGCGGATAGGTTGTCTCCTTTGGTTCTAATCTTACACCCTCACAAATATCACAATGGGTCGAAAAGAGCAGGGTATGATGACTTATTTTCCTCATTCCCATGAATCTGGGCAAACCTCATCTGAAGGCGAAATCCCTCTGCTTTCCACGACTTAGGACTGGCCATGAGCAAGGAGGGAGCTCCATACACTGCTGCCTGCCCTGGCCCATGGAAATGAACCAGTGGAGGGGAAAACATAACCCAGTGTGAACCTCAGACTACGGGAGAGGGACTTAATTACCCCTCCTGGAAAAAAAAAAAAGGAAAAGGCATTGCACAGTCACGGCTGGAATTTGTTTTCCAGACCCTTTTATCAGCAACAAGAGAAAGGCAGCTCTGCTCCCTGAAAGGCAGCTTTCTGTGGGGTGAGATCCTGCTGCTTCCAGCTGAAGTTCTTCCTTAATGGAACCTAAAGCTGATGGAAATGTTATTTACAGGCAGCCAGATTCCCAGGAAAGGACTGGCAGGGGCAGCTCTTGTGTATCATGCGGAGCCATGTTTTAATTCTTGGGAACAGCGCCCACTCCAAGCTCTGGACTCTCGTATTTGGTGGGAATTCTGGCACCAGCTGAATGTGGGGTTGTCCTCCTTGACACTGAGGAGCCAGCTGAGGTTCCAGCTGCCAGAACAAAGGCTGAGGAGCTGTGTTTAACAGCACGAGGACCCGGCTCTACATTACACACACACACGCACACGCTGAGCTGTCCCCGGCATTAAAATTTCATTACAAGGAGTGCACCAGGAATAACCATTATCAATTATATATTACACACTGCTTTAGTCTAAAAGAAATCTGATGGCTCGGGGCTTCTGCTGTGAGAAGGAGCCTCTCTTGCAGGCTTTGGAGCTGGCTGTGTGCTGGAGAATTGTGATTCACCACACAGCTCCCACTCTCCTGGCCCCGTGTCCTTGCGGTGGGAATATCCACCCCAGGAGGTGCCTGGCTGGCTGTTTGTCCCGGTTCCATGCAGGTCATGCTGGGTGATCACAGAATCACAGAATGGTTTGGGTTGGAAGGGTTCCAGTCCCACCTTCCACTGTCCCAGGTTGCTCCAAGCCCCGTCCAACCCAGCCTTGAACATTTCCAGGGATGAGGCAGCCCCAGCTTTTCTGGGCAACTCTCTGTGGGATGCCCAGGACAGGACAGGGACTGAGGATTGGATCTTGTGGCTTTTTGTGAAGACCTGGCTTTGCTGTCTGGATAATGCCGCTGTGCCAGGAGCCCCTTAGGTAACTCACTTGGCCACCTGAGATGTCACCTACAGCCATGGGCGCCTCCAGAGGTGGCTGTTCCTCTGCGTCTTGGACACCTCTCGTGGGTGGGATGACTGGAGGTGTCCCCACTGCCAGCAGAAGGTTCTTTGGTGGCCTCAGTGTCCTCTTTCAGACACTTTGGTCTAAGCACCAGACCTCACCCACATCCCAGAGCTGAGGTGTCCATGAACTTGTCCTGTGTCACTTCCCTCTCAAAGCAGGGACAGCCATCCCTTCAGTGTCTGCAGCACCCAAATCTCCTCTTTCCCCCAGTGCACCAGGCCTGAGGGCTGAGCAGCTTCTAAAAACCAAACCCACAAACTCTTCCATTCTCAAGTTGTTCCTCATCCCCGCCCTGAGCAGCCCTGGCCCTATGAAAAATCCGCTCAGCTTCGGCTTGTTCGTGTTGAGGAATAAAAGCTGGCATTGTCTGAAGGTTTTCCTGTTGAATGATCCCCCTCCGTGGATGGCAGACAATGAACAGCTCCAGATCCTGACAGATGATAATGACAGGGACACTAAGAAGCCATGGGGTGGAGGAAGGGGATGTTAAAGGGTGTCCAAGTCTTAACACTGATATTTCAATCCAGTTAATGCCTCTGAACACATTGAAGTACTGGATATTGTGGAAACATCAGCAGCTGGGTGGGGAACAGTCAGGCCAGGGCGGGCTGCAGGACTTTGTCCGCTCCCTCAGAGTTCTTGGGAGGATATCCTCAGGCAAATAGGGAAAGGACATGGGGAAATGGTTCTTAAACTGAAAGAGGAGAGATTTAGATTTGATCTTAGGAAGAAATTATTGGCTGTGAGGGTGGTGAGGCCCTGGCACAGGGTGCCTGGAGAAGCTGTGGCTGCCCCTGGATCCCTGCAAGTGTCCAAGGCCAGGCTGGATGGGGCTTGGAGCAACCTGGGACAGTGGAAGGCGTCCCTGCCCATGGCAGGGGGTGGAATGAGATGGACTTTAGGGTCCCTTCCCACCCAAACCATTCTGTGAAAAGACTACAGTGGATCCCACATTTCTCTGCTGCCAACAAGCCCGTGGCTGCACTTTGAAATCCTTATTTCCCTTTCCCATCCAGTGGATCATGCCCGAGAAAGTGATTTCTCAGGATGCAGATTAAAGCAGAACAGCAGAGAGCCTCCAGTGCAATTATGAAAAGGAAGCCATAAAAAATAGTAATTAAAAGTCGTATTTCTGCTGGGTAAACGCCTGGGCAGGGCTGGGAGTTGTTGGAGAGAAAGATGCCTGAAATATAGAGGATGCAGCAGAGGTGGGGATGAGACAGAAAGGCTTTGTCTGCGCCAGTGAAGGAAACAGGGACAGGGATTGCACCATTCCTGCTGTCACCTGGTGGCACAGCCCCTTGCACAGTTTAATCCAATCAAACAGGCCTGTAGGATGCTGGTCTCTGCTGTCACCTGCCTGTGACTCAGTTTCCTGCTGGATCAGCCAGAAATGATGAGTCCTTTGGTCGTCCTGTCTGTGTGGATGGTGGGACACACGGCATTCCAGTGTGGGTGCTGAGCTGGAGGTGGGGAGAAGGAAAGCAGTTTGAGGGGGGAGTGGAAGAGGTTTCTCCCACTGAAATGAAAACATGGGCAGAGTTTTATTCGGTTCAACCCTGAACTGAGCACATTTGACCTCCTGGAGTGGCAGTCAGGGCACAGCCTGAGGGCACCTCAGGTGGCATTTGGCACCTGGGCAGAAACCAGGAAAATGCAATGTCTGTGTATGTGAATTATCCAGAGCCTCTTCTCCGAGGTCCTGAGGCCTTGTCCTGGGGCTGCCCAAACGTGCTAACACTCTTCCAGCTCCTGATCCAGCAAGGATTTGCACCTCAGGGATCCTGTGCCTCCTGCACCCCTGTGGGACACGGGGTCCTTCTGGCCCTCCCAAGCCCTCTCAGACCTGGCCAAAATGAGACCTCTGAGCAGAGTGGTTGGCAAATGATTGCAGCCTCCACTCTTGGAAACTTCAGCCACGCTCCTGCCAGGAGAAGATGCCAGTGGGACAACTGGGATGAGACCTTCCCAGGAAAGTCTTCCTGCGCCCCCCATCAGCCCATTTCTGCTGTGGGGACACAGGTCCAGCCCCACAGGCAACAAATGAGACCCCAGCGAGGGTGAACCTTTCAGGAAACGCTCAAAAAAAACCCCCAAAGGCAAAACCCTCCAGCCCAGAGGGACTCTTTGCCTTCCTGCTGCTGAATCACCAGTGGGAGCAGGAATTGAACAAGAGAAAATAAGAATGGAGCAGCAGTAAGTGGAGATTGTAAACACAAGCCAGATTAAAAACTTAATGGGTCTAAGCAGGCAGCGGGGGACAGCGGGAGTGGGAGGGAATGGGGCTGGCAGGGAGGGGAGGCTGGTGCTGGCTGAAAGGGCTGTGGGAAGCTCCAGCAGTCCCACTGCACCCAGGGGAAGGGAAACAGATGCTCTGGAGTGGGAGCTGGAAGTGCAATCACTGGGCTGGGTCATTCCCAAGGGCTCAGGGGGCATTTGGAGGGACAAGGTGGAAGCTCAGGACCTCCACCATCCCAGCCCTTGTTGGGGGCTTGGGGCAGGGATGGGGTGCAGACTGATGGAGGCTGTTTGAGGGGTGACGGGAATTCATGGACGTGAAGGAAGAAAAGGTTTTTCAATCCCTGTGTTAATGTAAATTAGGAGGAAGCTCAGGCCAGCACAGGATGAGCCTGGTGGCTGAAGGTTTGGGAGACTGGGGCTCGAATCCCAGTTCTTGCAGTATCCCAGGGCTCAAAAACCCCTGCTTTTCCCGCTTGTCTCCCAAAGTTTTCCCTTATGTGCTCCAACACGAAATCACACCCAGATCTCTCTCCACACTACGAGGCAGATAAGAAAGCAAATTGCTCTGTGAGCAGAAGAGCAAAGCAAGGTTAGTTTCCAAAGGATGGTGGATTCTCCAGTGTCCACTAGAGCACAAACTCCAAGGGAAGATTGACCCAAGGCTGTGGCACTCAAAAAGCCTCTCTAATGGGTGGTTTGGCTGGAATTTAAGAGGGAATATGCTCCAGGGTTGCTTTTTCTTTCACTGAGGATACTGAGGTTCCTATTCTCTTTCCATGTGCCTGGTTGTGTGAAAGTTGTAGGATTTATCCTCTGAAAAATCAGTATTAAAAGTTTTGAGGGGTACACTGTCTGTCCCTACGTAGGTCTGGTTTCCTTAGGAAATCAATGTAAAGCTGTGGTGGAAGACTGCACTAAACCAAACAGGAAAACTTTGGAAACAGAATTTTGCACCTCTCAGGCAAAGAGAAGCATTTAAAATGCCTCTGAGGTGAGGTTTGACTTGAAAATTTTCCTCCAGGCTCTAGCACCTGAGGGGGAAAAAAAAAAGATGAAAAAATGGAATGCTGATGACTTTTTTCACTACTTGCCTGGATTTAGAATCACGAAATGATAGCACCATTTAGGTTGGAAAAGACCTTTAAGATCACAATTTTATTTTCTTTCTGAGGGCATCTTGGTGAGCCTGAGATGAGCAATGCCTTAGCTGGAGCCAGTGAATTTCAGGGCATGGAGAAAAGAGCTGTTTGATCACACCAGTGTGAGCTACTGATGGGGCAGGAACCCTGTTTGGCGGCTCAGCAGCCACGCCCTGGTGCTGGTGACCACGTCCCCTCCCTGCAGAGCCCATCACCCCAGCCCATCCCCGAGACAGCCATGGAAAAGCTGTAGCACCACACAGAGCTCAGCTGCTTCCTCTTTTTGGACCTCCCCTTCGTGAGCCACCTCCTCATGTCCTCCTCCAAGGAAGGACCACACTCCCTGCATGGCTGCCCTTGGGAAGAGGGGCAGGATGCCACCTTGTCCCAGCAAGCACGTGTGTCACCATGGAATGACAGCGTGGTTTGGGCTGGAAGGGAAGGTAAAGCTCATCCCATTCCAACCCCTGACATGGCAGGGACACCTTCCACTATCCCAGGTTGCTCCAAACTCCGTCCAACCTGGCCTTGGGCACTTCCAGGGATCCAGGGGCAGCCACAGCTTCTCTGGGCACCCTGTGCCAGGGCCTCCCCACCCTCCCAGGGAACAATTCCTTCCCAGTATCCCATCTAACCCTACTCTCTGTCAGTCTGAAGCCACTGCCCCTTGTCCTGTCACTCCACGTGTGAGTGCATCCATGGAAGTGTTCCAGAGGCTCCAAGAAAACCCCTTCCACGCGGATCCCTGGCTTGCAGGTTGACCCGCACCACGCGAGACGTTAACCAGCGGTAACGGGATCCCGCCGCGACTCATCCTCACGGATCTGACAAAACGTTGATCCCATTGATAAAAGCCCGGAGGGTTCGGGCTCCCGGCCAAATCCCTCCACTTCATTCATGGAAAAGAGGGACAGGGAGGGAAACGGGCTGGGCTCGGGTCCAGGGAACAGAAGCACAGGCGGATCTGGCCATTGCGCAGAGTCCTCCTATAGCCATGGATGGAGGCCAGGGGCACGGGAAGGAGCCGCAGCCGTCCCTGCACGACGAGGCTCCGGCCAGGAAACAGCAAGGCAGCAGAGTCCTGGGCCAGAAACTCGCCTTGGGGGTGGGAAGAGGAGCAGACCCTTCAGGAAAGCCCTGCTCCTAGGAAAGGCCACGTCCTCTGGACAAATCCCTCCAGTGGCACCGTTAACCCGAGCAGTGCAGTTTTCCCAGCTGGATCTAGAGCCAAGCTCCTGTCTTAAACACCAGCAAGACCTCATCAGCAGGACAGGTAAGGACAAGGCAGGGGCAGCCCCTGGGTGTTGTGGGATGCAAATATTCCTCGTGCAATCCCTCGTGCATCCACATCCTTTTGTGTGCCCACGGGTGCTTCCAGTGCTGGAATTTACTTATGTTTCTCACAGCTTTTTTTCCTAATTGCAGCTGGAGATGGAAAGGCAGCCAGGGAGTTGAAACTAGGTGGTCTTTAAGGTCCCTTTCAACCCAAACTATTCTGTGATTTGATGGGATACTGGAGCATATCACACCCATGGTGACACCAGTGACCAGGGGAAAACCTGGAAATAGGAACCCCTAAATAATTCCCTGATCACCAGAGTATTAGTTCAGAGGGATCATTCCTGCTGGAGAGATCACTGGAATAACCCCCCTCCTAGAAAAGGATTTTTTTTTTTTTGGCTGAACTGGTATTTTCTAGCCAGGAAATGAAAGTTTGCCTCAAGAAATTCATAGACAGATTTCTCAGGAGATTTGTAAAATCATAAAGCCTTTAAGGTTGGAAAAGCCCTTTAAGACCATCAAGTCCAACCATCCCCCAGCGCTGCCAAGCCCACCACTGCCCCATGTCCCCAAGTGCCACATCCACAGGGCTTTTAAATCCCTCCAGGGATTGGGAATCCAGCACTGCCCTGGGCAGGGAATGACTTGTGCCTCAGTGCAATCTGCTTGGAAGAGGGCTGAAGAGGCAGGAAGCCCTCAGTGGGTTGTCAGCACAGGAGACCTGACAGCCCAGCCCAGAATATTTTAAGCTGTGGGGATAAGAACTGAGCCACAATCCTCTCTCAGAAGGCACACGGAGGAGCCAGGCTGGGACAGGCTGGACACATCCCTCCTGTTTCCACTGATAGCATCTCCAGGTCTCAGGGATGAACTGCAGGGAGTGACAACCTGTCGAGGACAAAAAGACTCTTCAGTATGGCCCCACCTGGACTCTGATCCCCAGCCAAGCCTCTTGTAAGAGAGAGGTGATGGCTGGTTTGCTTTCAAAGCTGCAGCAGTGGCTTAAGGCAGTGCAGCCCCCAGACTAGCGCTGGATTAGTCTCACTCCAGTGCTTTAATGTGTCTGTAAAGGTTAAGAGCTGATTCCTGGAGGTGCCAACCACGCAACAGGGCCGTGCTGGGCGGGGAAGCAGAGATGACAGCTTGAAAGCAAGCAAAGGGCAAATTTAGGGAGTTTAAGAAGAGCCTTCTGAAGAGAGAGATGTTGGTCTGGGGGGCAGTGCCTCGGAGGGAAGGGGCTCAATCCCACCCCCCACTCAGGGCTGATCACTGATCCCACAGAAGGCAGCGAGGTGAATTTGGAAAACACGAGTCTAACACAAGGCAGATGTGCAGCAGCAAGGCCAAAACACCCGCAGAGACCCTGACCCTGCTCCTGGGCCACAGCCAGCAAACCCTTGGAGAGGGATCCACGCCATTCCCCCACCCCGACGTCACCTCCGAGCCCCGCTGCAGAACTCAGGGAAGCACCTCCCTAAGCACCAGAGCCTGACTCCATCAAGCAGCGAGGAAAATGAGCACTTTATTTGTAGCATTAGTCACGAGTTCCTGTGCGTGAGGGAAGTCGATCCCAGCGCTGTGCTCTTCCCACACGAGCAGTCCCATTGAGATCCAGAGCTACTCAAGCAGGGAAAAGTCAAGCGAAGTGAGGATGTGTGGGTAGCTCTCACAGAGCTTTTAAGGTAACGTTTGAGGTTGCCATCCATTTCCCCCCCCCACCCCTCTTGAAATTCACTGAGCAATTTTCTCCCTCTTGTAATCTTTTTTTTTTTAAATTTTTTTTTTTTCTTTTTAAACCGAATCCACATTACAGAGAAAAACGGCAAGGAAGTGTAATTCTAGAGGAGGGGAGGGAATGCAGAGTAGGGAGAGGAGGCAGCTGTATTGACCATCTGCTATACCGCTAAAAACACCCACTGAAGTGTCTGTTTACAAATCAAGTTGCCCGTGTGAGTAGAAACAGAGGCACTTCTTCAGCAGGATCAGGCGATCGGCTGCCAGCACGCTGGGTTTATTAGGGAGCAGGCTGGGCCTGGGTGAAAATGTGTGGTAGGAGAGGAACAAACCCAAAAGCTGCTCCCAACAAGGAAATACTGAGAGGCACAAGGCAGGAAAAAACAGGGCCTGCAATGGGCGGCAAAGTGGGGCCACCCCTGAGCCAGCTGCCATTCCTAGAGGGATCCCGAGCTTTCCTGAATGTGAGGTTTATCTTTAAAAAAGCCCCATAAACATTCAGCTCCAGCTTTGGCTTCATTGTTTGCCAAGGACCACATCATAGAATCTTAGAACCACAGAATGTTTTGGGTTGGAAGGGACTTTAAAGATCATCTCATTCCAACCCCTGTCAACACCTTGACAAATCCCAGGTTGCTCCAACCCCTGTCCAGCCTGGCCTTGGACACTTCCAGGGATCCAGGGGCAGCCACAGCTTCTCTGGGAAACCTGTGCCAGGGCCTCCCCATCCTCACAGGGAAGAATTTCTTCCTAATATCCAATCTGAATCTATTCTCTTTTAGTCTAAAACAGATCCCTGTTGTCCTGTCACTAACTGCCTGTGTAAAAAGTCCCTCTCCATCCTTTTTGTAAGTCCCCTTTTAAGTCTGGGTGCCCAGAGTGACTGATGGAGTAAATTCCAGGTGAGACCAACTCCTTTTCCCTTCTTCCCCCTTTGGACAGTGCTGTATCCTCACTGCAGAGGAGCCTGAGCACCTATCAGACAGCATTGTTTGGAATTTCACATCCATCTCTCACAGAAATGCTAAACAAAAAGCCGCCAAGCACTTTTTCCAGAGGTGTGTTTAATCCCAGCAGGGATAATCAAGCATCCTGACCCCTCAGATGTCAGGTCATTGCTCTTAAGTGCCTAATGATGCAAACAAAGCTTTAAAGACGCGTCGCTAACTGATTCCTGTTTCCATTTCCACCGCTGGAAGAGCAGGTGCAGGAGGATCCAGCTGCACTCTGGGAATCTGCACACACACCTGGGGCTGCCTCCGTTCCACAAATCGGGGGCCCTGAGCTTCTGACACAGCCACGTCTCCGGTGATGCCCTTCAGAGAACCTAAGCTGGGTCTCCAGGGGCCACCTTTCCATCCCATTCCACCCTAAAAAGGGTTTGGGGGCAACAGGAATTTTAGGATAACCCAGCAACAATGTCCTGAAGGCAACTGGAGGAAACAGCTCTCTCTGATTATGGAATTCATGGGATAGGACTTAAGGAACAGGGAATAGTGCAGGGAGAGTTGGCTTAAGACTTAACTGCAATCAACTCTCCCAAATTCAGTTTCTGGGATTCTATAAAATCAGAAACCAGGTGTTTGCTGTGTTGGAAACTCCTCCAGCATAGTCAAAGAGTCCCAGGAGAATGAAATTTCAGGTGCCAGACATCAATCAAGGAACCTCTAAAGGGATTCCCTTGACTTCTCCCAACTTGGCCACCGCTGGGCACACGTGGCGACACGTGGGAATGAGATCACGGAATCACAGGATCGGTAAAGCTGGAAAAGACCTCTGTGATCACTGAGTCCAATCATTAACCCAGCACTGCCACATCCACCACTAACCCACGTCCCCCAGTGCCACATCCACACGGCTTTTAAATCCCTCCAGGGATGGGGACTCCAGCACTGCCCTGAGCAGCCTTGTTGCAATGCCTGACCACCCTTTCAGTGATGTATTTTTTCCCAGTATCCCATCTAAACCTCCCCTGGCACAACTTGAGGCCGTTTCCTCTTCAATCCGAGCATTTCCACAGTTGTGGATCAACACGTGGCCGTGACGTTGTTGCCCAAGGCAACCACAACTGTTGTAAATCAAAGCTGCCCCACCAAGGTCACTCAGTTTGCGTTTCTTTACACCCACAGAAAGCCTGGCTTGTGTTCCCGCTCGGGAACGAGCAGGTGTCCAAGTGGGACTGTAAAAATAGTGGTGGGGACACTCAGAAATGTGAAGGCAGATGGCACAGCTCCATCCCAGCTCCTGCCTGCAGAAAGCCCTGGCAAACTCCTCGGAGTCCTGGCTGACCTGTCTGCAGCCACTGCCCATTCCAGGCCGTGTAAAATCCCGGCCACGTGCCAGGGATCTTCTCCCTGACCAACAGTTCCACCAGAAGCCCGGCACACCTCCTGGGGGAAGCCCTGCCAGCCTTTTCCCCCTCATGCTGCCCTATCCAGTAGTTTTCTCTCACTGAGGAGCCCAAGGAAGAAGACCCCCATGCAGGCACAGCAATTTTTAAGCTCTGACAACACCAGAGAGGCAGCCAGGCCTCTCCTGCAGCCCGTGGTCAGCTGGCAAGGCTGCATGAGAGCCAGGTCCAGGCAGCTGCCAGCCCTTCATCTCCTGCAGGAGCCGGTGTTCCCTGTCCCTTTGAACAACTGCACGTTACCAGGGAGTCAATAGAGCAGACACTGCTCATCAGCTGGTAAAGCTCACTCCAAAGATGAAAACATTTAACATGAAATCAGATCTTAGAGGACAGGATTTTTTTTTTTATTATTATTATTATTATTATTATTATTATTATTATTATTATTATTATTATTATTATTCTCTCTCTCTTTTTTTATTCCCTTCCCTTTTAATTCGCTCCTTTATCTCCCAGGCCTTGATGGTGTCAGGAGCTGACTGATGACTACGGTGTTAAGTTGCCTCTGGTTAAATCAAACACCACTTCAAGCAGTGAGTTGCTGGCTGGGAGCAGTTCAGGAGTGACATGGAGCAAGGGAATAAAAACACCTCTTTGATGGGTGGAGGGAGCCACGCTCCTGGATTGACGGAGAGAGGAAGGAAATATCCCCGTGCTGGTTTATCCCTGGCGTGTGGCACACACAGGGAGGGTGCAGATAATCTGGGCAGCTGTGAGGCTGGTGCAGGACAGGAGAGGGTGACTGTAGGAACAGAAGCTCACAAAAGTGACAGCAGCTTCCACTCAGAGGGGAGAGAGGATCCTGTGCTTTGTCTTCGCACAGAGGTATGCACAAAAAAGAGCCCGGTGCCTCCCGCTAGAGTGAAGCTCCGCAGCCTCCCTCTCTGCAGGAAGAAATCAGTGGAAATGTGAGTCCAGGGACTCGTTTTGCTCAGCAGCAGCTGCCTCTCTGAGGGTTGTTGAGTCACTGAACCAGCCCCATCCAGTTGTGCTTCCAGGTGCACACCCTGCTGCAAACCATTCCTGTTATGCTGAGCAGCCTTTCCACTGGCTCACAGATGTCCCAAATCTGAGCTGAGTTTCCTTCAAGGTCAGCTCCTGCCTCTGCTCCCACCAGGTGAAGCTTTTCTGGAAAGCTGGTGAAGTCCTCCTGCTCCACTTTGTGCCATTTTGCATTAAAATCAACGTCACTTGGAGCAGCAAAGCTCTGCTCTTTATTCATTCAGCAGGGCTGCTCATCCCCCCCTATGCAGATGAGCACCAAATACATCCTGGGAGCACCCAGGGAATCCATCCCCAACTTAAAAGAGCCATTCTGGTTAACACAGAGATCTGGAAAGTCTGGAGAAAGTGGTGATTTTATTTTATTTTATTTTTTTTTATTCAACACATTAGGTAGGAGCCAGGCTCCCTGTGGTGAAGGCTGCATCTCTCTGGATGCATCCTGGGGGATGGAACATGTCACCTTGATGGCCAGGTGGAGTTTCCAGCACAGCTCTGAAGCCACACAGCAGCTGGGGTGTTGTCTCTGGGATATTTAAGTCCCTTGAAGCCCAAACACTTTTCCTCCCAAGTCCTTGACCAGCTTTTTCCGTGCTGTGCTATCCCATAATTCTCACGTTCATGAGATGTCCCAAGCGCGGTCACAAACCCAAACTCCCTTGAATCAAAGTTGGATCAAATCCTGTAAGACCTCACAAACTGCTCTGCTGGCTCAGACTCATCCATTTTCTGGCTCCAACAATGGTCAGTAACAGATTCCCAAGGAAAGGGTAAGAGCTGGGATGAGAATTTCCCAGAGCTCTCCAGTCTCCACATTTGGTACCACCAGAGAAGGGAACAGAGCTGGGGAAAGGGCTGGAGCACCAGGAGCGGCTGAGGGAGCTGGGAAAGGGGCTCAGCCTGGAGAAAAGGAGGCTCAGGGGGGCCCTTCTGGCTCTGCACAACTCCCTGACAGGAGGGGGCAGGTCGGGCTCTGCTCCCAGAGAACAGGGACAGGAGGAGAGGAAACGGCCTCAAGCTGTGCCAGGGGAGATTTAAATTGTATATTAGGAGCAATTTCTTCATGCAAAGGGTTGTCCAGCCCTGGCACAGCTGCCCAGGGCAGTGGTGGAGTCCCCATGCCCGGAGGGATTTAAAAGCTGTGTGGATGTGGCACTTGGGGACACGGGGCAGTGGAGGCTTTGGCAGTGCTGGGGAGCAGTTGGACTCAGCGATCTTAAAGGTTGTTTCCAACCTAAATAATTCTGTGATTCCACCTACAGAGATGGATAGTTGGGCTTTCTTTTTTTCAAATTTCCCTTATTCTCATTATATAATGAGTTTTCCAGTTATGTAAACCTCCAGAATCTACTTCCCCATTTCAGCAATGAGTTTCATGAAAAACTGGCAGGATCACAGAACCACAGAACATCCTGAGTTGGAAGGGACCCACAAGGATCATTGTGTCCAGCTCCTGGCCCTGCACAGGACACCCCAACAATCCCACCCTGTGCCTGAGACTGGGATGATCTCGGATGGGACGAGACCTTCTGAGCCCTGGCACATTTCTGCAGCACCCTGGTTCCTGGCAGCACTTTTGCCTTGATTTGCACTGCCCACAGTCACCCACATTCAAACAGCACCTCTCTGGTGATCCTGTGGGATCCTAGTAAGTCAAGCACGTCCTGTGCCTCAGTTTCTCCAGTGTTTTGACTGCAAATGCTCTGTATCTGTGGCTTATTTCTGCTTGGATGCACAGAAAACACTGGATGCTGGATTACATCACGGGTTTCCCAGGAAGGGGGGCCAGCCAGTGGGGTTTAATTCTCCCACTAACAGCCCCTAAAACTTCCAGACACCTGGCAAAGGACAACTCTGCTTGCAGAGCCTGAAGAATCCAACACCGCCGGGCCACGCGTCCCACATCCCTGCTAGGAAATAAAATGGGTCAGGGCCAGTTCTCCGAGGGCAAAGCAGCATGGCACAGCTCACATCCATATGGACAAACTCTCCCGTCCTCCAAAGCAGGCTGGCACAGAGCCTGCTGGAAAACATCCCTGCTGAACCCTCAGGCACGCCCAGATATTGTCTGGGAGAGGAGTGGTTGGCCTGGGCCCAGCCCATGTTTGGGATCATGGTGTGGATGTAGTGGCAGGGATGGTCCCAGAGGAGGATTCAGCCTCATGCTCTTGCCCTGGTTGGTTTGTTTGATGTGGCCCTGGCGAGCTCTGGGCCTGCACACACAGATTGTACCTGCCAGGACCCAACGCCTGGGCAGCATGGCCAGGCCAAACAGTGCAGGACCCTAAAATTTAGCATTGTGGATAACTCTGCCCCAGAGTCCAAGTCCTGGGGTTAATTTGCTGGTACAGACAGACCCTCCCCACCTGGGTGCATCCTCCAGGTGCCCACTTCCCTGCCCACAGTTTCCCAGGAAAAATCAGACCAACAGGCACTCCTGCGTCCTTCCAGATGCTGAAGGTGAAAGTAGCCACATGTGGGCAGGGTTTGTTCCCACTCTGAGCCACCCCAATCTCCAAAGAAATGATAGACACAAGTATTGCAAAAGAGGGGGAATCAGGAAATCCCACAATGGTTTGGATTGGAAGGGACCTTAAAGCTCATCCAATTCCACCCCTATGACATGGGCAGGGACACCTTCCACTACCCCAGGTTGCTCCAAGCCCTGCCCAACCTGGCCTTGGACACTTCCAGGGATCCAGGGGCAGCCCCAGCTTCTCTGGCCAACCTGTGCCAGAGTTTTATCACTCTCATCATAAAAAATTTCTTCTTACCCCTTAATATAAATATCCCCTCTCTTAGTTTAAAACCACCACCCCTTGTCCTACTACTACAGGCCCAAATAAAAAGTTTGTCCTCATCTTTCTCACAGGCCCAGGCCTGGATCTGTGGCAGAGCTGGAGGGTATCTGAAACCCTGGCTCTGTTAGGCTGCTCTGGGAGCAGGATGCTGGTGCAGGAGGAGACCCAGTCTCTGCCTCTCCACTGCAAACCCTA
Organism: Oriolus oriolus; assembly: GCA_013400235.1. Classification (NCBI taxonomy): domain Eukaryota; kingdom Metazoa; phylum Chordata; class Aves; order Passeriformes; family Corvidae; genus Oriolus; species Oriolus oriolus. The sequence continues at coordinate 593,556 of VXBT01000691.1, forward strand.
ATTAACTCAGAGGCACAAAACAGGAAGACGGGGAGAGATCCGAAATGTGGATTTGCATTTGAGCCAGTCATGGAATCATTAAGTTTGCAAAAGACCACTGAGAGCACCGAGTCCAACCATCAACCAGCACCCCTGTGCTCACACTAAACCATGTCCCCATGTGCCACACCCACACATTTCGAACACTTCCACAGGTGGTGACTCCACCCCTGCCCCGGGCAGCCTGTTCCAATGCCTGGCTGCCCTTTTGGTGAAGAAATTGTTCCTAACTTAAATCTCCCATAGCACAGCTTGAAGGCATTTCCTCTTGCTCTGTCACTTGTTACCTGGACCATTCCTCCTCCTCCTATTGCCAAACCCAGTTAAAACCAGGCTTGAGTCTCAGCCTTGACCAGCCAGCTATTTATCATCTACAATGCTGTAAAACAGGTTTTTCTTTCAACAGTTTTAACAGTAGGAACCTTCACACTAAACCAGGCTTTACCCGACTTCGACTTGCACCACGAACACATTCCTGCAGGAATAAATGATTAAATCCCATAGAAATGTGACAGGGGGAAAAAAGTTAATTTATCTGCAGAACGACCCATTTTGCTTGGGGTCTTTCCAAAATGATGATATTAATGTCATTAATGCCAAGAGATTTAGAGGTTTAGTGAGGATTTGGCTTTATAGGATAAAATCACAGAATGGAAGGAACGCTCAAGGATCATCAAGTCCCACTCCTGGCCCTGCACAGGACAACTCCAAGGGTCACATCGTGTTTTCCTGGAAGTCTGACTCCATGCCAGCCTGCCTGGAAGAGCAGGGTGAGCAGAGGGCTCTGAGTGCACCCAGGGGGAACAACGACCACCACCCAGAAATCAAAAACTTCCTCAATTTAAAGGATTCAAGGGATGCGTATTTTACACATGGAAAAGAATACACCACTGGCACAATTTGGCCAGCAACATTGGAAAGCCTTGTTTCCTGCTGTGTTTAAGTGAAGATAGATGTCCTTCTGAAAACCCCTTCTTGGGCTTGGCTGAGGGTACTTAAAGTGGCTATTTTTTTTTTACTTCAAACCTCAGAGTCAGCTGACCACAGATATCACAGAATCACAGAATTGTTTCGGTTGGACAAGTCCTCCAAGATCCTGGAGTACAACCATTCCTTCAGCACCACCATATTCACCATTAAACCTTGTCCCCAGGTGCCACATCCATGTGTTTTTGAACATTTCCAAGGGATGGTGATTGCATCATTTCACCAAGCAGCTCCAATGCCTGAGCACCCTTTCAGTGAAGAATTTTTTCCCCCTAATATCAAACCTCTGGATCTTAGGCTCCTCCTAACCCCCTGAGGGTGGCTAGGAACTGTTCAAGATGGCCTGGGTCAACTCTGTATGCTCTGAGTTCGTTGTGCTCCTTCCCACGAAATAAGGCTGTGCATGGATGATCCACTGCTTGTTCCGCAAGAACCCATGGCAAGGGGTGGGATGAGGTGAGCTTTAAGGCTCCTTCCAACCCAGACCATTCTGTGATTCCGTGATTTCTCTGAGTCCTTCATCACACAACTTCTCGTTCACACCCTCGGTGGCTCTGCAACGAGAGCTTCCACCCCTGCGCGAGTGCTCCAGCTCTGCTCCCGTGCCCTGGCTCCTCAGCACATCTGAAAGGCTCCGAGTCAGTCCTGAGGGGACATTTATCATTACAGCTTTCACATTTGTATTTTTAACCTCCTTGAAGGCTTCCCAAGGATAGCCAGAGGAGGGATCCTATTTTAGGCGCACAAAGCAGATGAAAAAACCCACCAAATTAGCACTTAGTGCATTTAGTGGACTGGCAAGTGTTTGATCTGATCCTCAGGTTGGAAAGCGTTGGGTTTCCTTGTGCAGAAGACAGACAGCATTTCCTCCTCCTCCCGAATCAAATTTCAGCCTCCAGCACCACCCCCTCGCAGGCTGTGGTTTCAGGGGATGATTCCAAGAGCTGGGAGCACGTGCCCGCCCCATGTGAGGCGAACACACGCGGGGCAACATGGAAATTGCACAAACACATTCCCTTAATTCTGAGGTGCTAGAAAAGCTCCAGTGCATCCTGGAAAAACGTCAGGAATCCAAACTTGCAACAGCAGCCGCTGTAAGGAGCTCAGGGACAGACAAACAGCCCATGCAGGAAGGCGCCGGGGGCTTTCTGCACGCGATCTTTTCCTGGCAGGGAAGCACTGTCAACCCTGAGGTGTTGGGAAAAGCAAAAGCAGGTGGGACGTGTCCCCAGAGACAGCCAGGAAGTCGGGCACGGAGGTGTTTCTAAAGCAGAGGGCACGGCCCTGTGAGCACTGCAAACCCACAGACTCCTAAGTGATAGGATGGATCACCCCCATCCAAGCTGCCTCAAAACCTGCTGCAAATTCCTGTGTTTTCCCCCAGTCCAGCTGGGACAGAGGGAGGGTTATAAGCCAAGGGACTGGAGGAGATAATTTTTTTGGTGTTTCATTTTGGGGGTCAGTCTCTTCTCCCACGTACCAAGTGACACGACAAGGGGAAACAGCCTCAGGTTGAGCCAGGGGAGGTTTATGTCGGATATTTGGAACAGTTTCTTCACAGAAAAGGTTGTCAACACTGGCACAGCTGCCCTCGGCAGTGGTGGAATCACCACTCATGGAGGGATTTAAAAGAAGTGTGGATGTGGTGCTTGGGAACAGGGAACAGGGAATGGCTCTGCTGGCAGCAAGTGGTGGATCTGCCTCGGGAGGAGAACCTGGAAAGGAAATTATTGTATGCATTGGTATAGAGTTATAGAATTGTTTAGGTTGGAAAAATCCTCCAAGATCAAGTCCAGCTGTTAACCCAGCAGTGCCAAGGAGGTGGCAGCTGTCCTGGTGAGGTTTTGGCCATCCCAGGGTGTAATTTTAAAAAGCCATTTGACCCCTGGATTCATCAGTTTCAACCCTTGGCATTAACCAGTGCCAGGTCTCCTTGCCATGACCCAGCCCAGGGACATCTCCACCCCAGGGTCAAGGCACAGAGGTCTCCTTGCTGGTGACTCCAAGACACAGGATGCTTCCAGCTGTGGCCCCAAACTCCTTCTGTTATCCCCGCAGCTGATGGATTTGGGATGATTTGGAAATAGATCATGGAGTCCTGGAAAAGTTTGGGTGGGAAGGAAACTTTAAAGGTCATCTGGACCTCCTCTGGACCTGCCTCTGAACTCTGCCCTCTCCAGCCTAGACTCACCCTGGGTATGCCAGGAACACCAGAAACAGGGGCCGTGTTCCAGCAAGGTCTCCCAGACTGGATGGGATCAAGCTGGTCTAGAGACACTCCTGATCCCCCCTCCTTCCTCCACTTCAGGGCTACATTTTCCACCTTGTGATCAGTCCATACTTGGGATTTCTTTGTGTTTCCTGCTGTTTCTAAGCCAAGCCCCTGCACCTTGGCACAGTGAGTCCAGCAAGTCCATGTGCCCAACTCCACCTGCTCCACACCTCGCTCCTCAAAGCCAGCCAGGCTTACCTGACATCTCTCTGCTCCTCTCTCCACACCCAGGTCATGGCCACCCCAAAGCCAGGTGTGGAGGCCAACCTAAGCCTTGTGGGGCCAGCATAAACAATCCCATTAATGTGAATTCCCAGTAAATCAGGTCTTTGTGCAAGAGCTCCCATCTCTAACCAGTAATTCCAATTTCATTTGTGATACAAATGCTTTTTGCAGCACAGCATGTGCCAGCTCCTGCAAGAAGATCCCAAAGAGCAAAAAGAGCAGCAGCAGCAGCCTCTGGGAAAGCACTTGGTTTCAGCAGCTTTCCTGGGATGGGGCATGTGCTGGTGATCCCACTTTGGAGCAGGGCTGAAACCTCCTGCTCTTTGTTCTGAGTGAGTCAGAACTTGTGCAACTCCTTTGCATTTCCGCTTCTCTCTCCTGGTGAAGCCGTGCTCATCCTCAGCTCCTGGAGCACATGGACTTTCTCAGAAAAAGAATACATTTCCGAAGCAAAGATCCTTAGGAAAATGAGATACTTGATGAAAAGCTATCCCTTTTCCTTCCCTCCCAATTATTTTTTAAGTACTATAGGCACGAAATAAAATATTTTTATTAAAATGTTGGCAGGCAAACAAAAAAAATCTGATGAGATATTCCACAGCAAAGCCAAAATCAACTCTGGAAAATGACTCAAGCAGAAGAGTTAACCCCCAGCCTGTAATTTCTTTCCCAGGGAGACAGCAAATCCTCTCGAGCTCTCTGTACAGAGGGACTCCTGCAAAGTCTGGCATTATTTGATTTTATTGTTTTCAGAGTAATAACAGCCCTTCTCTAAGGCTGGGGATGGGATTTGTCCGTATAAAATGACCTTTTTGTAGGCTACAAGTAGTGAGAAAAGGACAAACTGTCAGAGAACGGACAAGATCTGTGGCTTTCTGCTGGTGCAAAGTCAGGTTTTATCCACCCTCAGCTCTGAGCCGCTCCAGAGACAAGAGTGTGGTGATCCCTGTTATCCCTTGGGATCTGCCATTTCCAGAGCTCCTGGAAACCACCTCCACAACGTGTTTTTGTTTTTCCTGCAACAGCTGAGAAATTCCTTCTCACTCTTTGGAGCAGAATGAGTCCCTTCCCTCGCTAGATCACGGCCAGTTTTCCTACAGATGCCCTCAACCTTCCCGCTCCTCTTGTGACATCATTCCCTCTCCTAAAATCACACCCATCCTGTCCAGAAACAACATTTTTTCTCCAAGAGCAGAAGGAATCATGATAGGCTGGAACATCCAAGTGCTGCTATTCAGGTTAATCTACCCAAAGTCTTCCAAATCCTGCACAGTCCCAACCAGAACATCAGTGAGGAGTTTTATTTCTCATTGCCCTGGTGAGATTTTATCTCTTCTGGTCAACTGCTTCTTCATCTGCACTAAGAAAAGTCCTGGGAACAACTCTCTGTCTGTCTGAAAGGTGCAGAAGCAAAGGAAAATGGCCAAATACTGACAAAGGAAGGATAAATTGCTTCCTTGGGTAAATCAGAGCAGCCTGGTCTGCACAAACCCACCCCTCCACACCGAGCTGAAGTGAGGAACTGATGTGAGGCTTCATCACCAGAGAGAAAAAAAACTGTACTTCATTCTCAAACCCACGTTTTCAAGGGAGCTACAAGGAGAGGGAATGAGTCAGACCGCAGAAACTGAGTTAGAAAGCATGAAGACCATCCCAAGCAAACCATCTGGGCCTGAAATGTCAGGCAGATCCTTCCTGGAGGAATCAATCAGAGCAGTCTTCCTTCCAGCGTGCACATGAGTGAGCGAGTACCTCAATTACAGCTCTGTATTCCACTGCACATTGACCTTAAGAGCTCAGTGCTTTATAGGAAGGAGATTAATTCAATTAACACATCCAGGGGCTTCCAGCCAGGCTCAAACTGACCTGCTGACAGCGGGCATTGGGAGTAGCACAGGGCACTGCAGTTCAAGTGTCCCATCTTCCCTTGCTTTCCATCTGCAGCCAAGGAAAAGGGACATCAGTGATGCCACGAAGGTGGGGTTTGTTTGAAAAACATCCCAATGGTTTGGGGTTTTAAGCAGTTTTAAAGGCAAGGCACTGAGAACAGCCTGAGCACATCCAGTCCCTGATAGGACCTGACCTTGTTCATGAAGTTTGGCCAAACTGGGAAAATTATGACCAGCAACCTGATATCCCAAAATCCCAGAATGGTTTGGGTTGGAAGAGACCTTAAATCTCATCCCATTCCACCCCCTGCCACCTTCCACTATCCCAGGTTGCTCCAAGCCTGGCCTTGGACACTTCCAGGGATGGGGAAGCCACAGCTTCTCTGGGCAACCTCTGCCAGGGCCTCACCACCCTCACAGAGAGGAATTTCTTCCTAAAATCTCACCTAAATCTCCCCTCTGTCAGCTTAAAACCATTCCCCCTTGTCCTGTCACTCTCTGCCCATGTAAAAAGTCTCTCCCTCTTTTTTAAAAAAATAGGCCCCCTCCAAGTACTGAATTGAGGTCTCCCCAGAGCTTTCTCTTCCCGAGCTGCTCTGCCATCAGCTTTCCCAAATTCTACTTGTCTGTGTGAATTCCATCATTTCTTCTGGGAAGAGGGAGGGGGACCTTGCAGTCATGGGGAAACACAAACAAGGTCACTTGAGCACCAGAGTGTTGGGGTGCACTGTGTGCTGGAAGGGAGATAGGCCCTGAGGGCTGGAAANTACCCCAGGTGACTGGGGGACACTGAGGTGAACATCTTTCCTGTTTATATGAGGTGATATCCTGTAGCTACTGGTATTTACAGGAATTTCTGATGCGCAATAAAGTCTTTGCACTTTTCCCACTCTGTGTGCAGAGTCCATGCCCACGCGTGATTACTGCACCAGAGCATCTGCACAAGGGACACTTTCTGCCCCACCCCATCAGAGGACGGCTTGAGGGGGGAAGCAGTGCTAATCCCAACCTGGAATACCAAATCCCACCTCATTCTAAACCAAGTTTTGTAAAAGTCCCCAAGTCTGTGTGCAGGTGTGGTTTCTTCTTGAGTTGAGAAAAGAATTACAGAGTCCTGGAATCGTTAAGGTTGGAAAAGACCTTCAGGATCATCCAGTCCAACCATCAACCCCACACCACCACTGTGTCCTCAAGTGCCACATCCACAAATTTTTTGAACACTTCCAGCGATGGTGACTCCACCACTTCCCTGAGCAGCCTGTTCCAGTGCCTGGCAACCTCTTCTGTGAAGAAATTTTTCCTAAGATCCAATCTAAGCCTCCCCTGGTGGGCAAAGTCAAACTGGCAGGTCCAAAACTTTTGAAACACCAGTGACGCCACCAGCTCTGTCAAACCGCTGGCTGTGTCCCACCTCTCCTCCAGGGAAGACATGGAAAATGCCGCATCCTTGGACAGGATTTGGTGGCTTTTATGGTGCTCATGTGAGTGGTCATCAACACCCTGCACCTTCACCTTTGCATGGCATCCCACCGGCTGTGCAGCAGTGCTGAAAGCAAGAGAAGGAGGTAGCAGAGACCCGAGAAAGCACCGAGAGAACTCAGGGAGGAGTGGGAATTGCCGAGGTGTGCTGAACACCCAGAGGGATGGGCAGAAGGGGTTAAAAATGGGAAAGCTTTAAAAACTGGGGGCTGGCTCCAAGTGCTTTTGCTCCAGGGATAGCAAGGGAACACACCTGGAGAAGCAGGGGCACCGACAGCTCTCCTCCTTCTCCAGGGTATCGCAGAGCTGAGGGGGAAAAATAAATTAAAAAAAAAAAGAGGAGATAAACCATCCAGCGACCTCAGTGAAATTAGAAACTTAACAATGAACACGCTCCACATACAACTTGCCCGTCTCTGTCGTCATGGAGACGGCTACAAATCTGTGTCAGCTGCAATCCGCTCTCCAGTCCCGAAAATTTAAACGAAAAAAGGAGGGAGAGTGGGCTGGGAGGCGGGAAGAGGGAATTCCTCTGCTCTGCTTGGCTTTGATGTGCATCACGTTTAAAGGCACAGGGGATTATCCGAGCCCAATGCTGGAATGAAGCGGCGGCTGTGGAGCAGCTGATGTGTGCTGGCCGCGTTTGCCTCCAGGACAGCATCTCCCCAGCCTCCAGGACAGCATCTCCCCAGCCTCCAGGACAGCATCTCCCCAGCCTCCAGGACAGCATCTCCCCAGCCTCCAGGACAGCATCTCCTCAGCCTCCAGGACAGCATCTCCCCAGCCTCCAGCAGAGCATCTTCCCAGATTCCACAGGGGCTGTGTGGAAACACCTCAGAGCCCAGGATGAACCCAAGCCCACGGCGTTCCCAGCAGGATACAGAGCATCACCATCACCCTGCAGGCAGCAGGCTGAGGCAGCATCCCAGAGGGGATGGAAGGACTGGGATGAGAGCTGGAAAAGGAGTATCCCAGGGGTCAGTGGAGGTGTTCAGGGGAAAAACACGCAGCGAGGAGGTTGGTGGTGTCTTCATGGCAAAAAGGGCAGAGTCAGAGAGGAATTCCTGCTGCTGGCATGGCAGGAGGGGAGATGAAGCAGGAAGGAGAAGGATGGGACCAGAGACTTGTTTGTCCTGCGTTTAGAGGTCTCAGCTGGGATTTGGGGCATGAACATCCTCCAGCTTAGATGACGATACAGAAAAATCATGGAAAATGGCCCTTGCATCTGGGGAAGAGCAAAGCCAGGGGTAAAGGATGGTAAAAGTTGGAAGGGAGCACAGTGGGTCACTGGTCCAACCCTGTGGATACCAAAAAGCTGCTAAGCGGAGAAACTTTCCATCTTCTCACACTGATTCTGTGAGAGTTCTCCTTTGCTATGCAAGCTATGTAAACAGTAAGAGAGGTTTTTGTAAATAACCCTTACACCTGCTGTTTTTCACTTATGTTTTGGGTACAGTAACATAATATTTTTAAATGGGTGTCCAAGACCTCAGACCAATCACTCTGAAAGGAGTGTGAACACTGTCCAATCGCTTTATGGAACTAGGATATATAAATGATAATGTAAAATTAATAAATGATTCATTCTCTCACTGGATTGCTGAGCGGCCGCATCTTTGGTCCCTGCTAACCCTACCAACACAACCCCTCTGCTCCAGCAGGGTCATTCCAGAGCACAGAGCACAGGATTGCATCCGGATGGTTCTGGAATATCTGGAGACCCAACACCCTCTCTGGGCAGCCTGTTCCAGTGCTCAGTCACTGCAGAGGAAAGTTCTTCCTGAAGGGAATGAAGAATAAACACTCCCCAGACCTTCCTGAGAATTTTTCCCCCATCTTGGCAACTCAGCCCCTACCTCTGACAATTCCTAAGATTTGGGTCAATTTTTGCATGAGTGGAGGGAATTATTGGCCAGAAATTCAGGAAAACCAAGCAAAAGCAACCTAATTTCCTCCTGCATTCATTTCCTGCTCCACCATGTTCCCACTATTAAAGGGAGATTTGGGATGGATAGGGTGGAGAAGTGAGAAGCTATCCAACAAGGGGAAGACTCTTGGGAAACTGTCCCTTGGGCATGGATGGAGAACAGAAACACATCTCACAGCAACTGCAGTAACAGGCAGACCAGAAATTCCAAATTCATTAATCACTCCCATGGAATAAGCCTTATTCCAACAGGGGTGGAGTTACCTTGCTCACTGTGATGCACTGCCCAACACAGCACCACTGGCTTAAGATCTAAAATGTGCATGGAGGATTTGTTGAAATGGTCTAAATGGTCTCATTTGCTGCAAAGCAATTAATTAGAGATACGTGCCCAGCCAGGTATGTTTTTATTGCTATACAGAGAATCATGCTCAAAAGAAAAAAAGAAAAAAGAGAGAGAGAGAGAGAGAAAAGTTTAAAATGAGTTAAATCCATAAATTAAACATATCAGTATAACTCCTGGTTCTAGAGCACAGAGGTTCTGCTTTTCCTTTCTGAGAAAAACCCTTCAGAAGGCATTTTTGCTGAATCTTTTGCTGAATGGATTTCCCCCACCTGTGAAGTGCAGCTGAAACCAGAACCTCGACTGGAAAGAGGGAACGAACAGGAGCACTTGTTGAACAGAGCTCCATCCACACCCCGCCCTGACTAATTAGCTGGGCTCTCCTCGTTATGTGCTCTGCAGTAACTCCCCAATTAATTCGTTCGTATTTGCAGAGCCACTGAAAGAGGCAAAGCATTAAATATGGATGCTAAATAAAAGGGAATAAATAGCAGGCACCACTTGGCTCTCCAGGTTCCCAGGCCCCATCAGCGGGGACGTTCTCTCCCTGCCCGGAGCAGGCTCCTTAACCAAGGCCCGTAAGTGCGTTATTAATTTTTCAGCAGCATCTAGCAGACATAATGAAGACACAGTTACTCTGGGCATGAGGACTCTCCCCAGAAGAGCTTTAAAATCTCCAGCCTTGTGGCTGGAAGGGTCAGTGCTGGTCTGCCTCTCAGCCAGAACATGGCCCAGGCACGGAGCAGTGGCTTCTTTGCAGCCAGGAGCGCTCCTGATGCTCATTTTTGTGTTCCCAGGACACCTTCCACTATCCCAGGTTGCTCCAAGCCCCGTCTGACCCAGCCTTGGACACTTCCAGGGATCCAGGGGCAGCCACAGCTTCTCTGGGAACCCTGTGCCAGGGCCTCGGCACCCTCACAGGGAACAATTCCTTCCTCATCCTGTCATTCCCCCTCATCCTGTCACTCCATGCGTGACACATCTCTGCACATCCTCCATGGGACCCGAGATCCCAGTTAAAGCAGGCACTGGTGACCAGCAGGACCCTGCAGAGCTCCTCCTCCTCAATGAAAGCTCTTTGCAAACAGTTGTTTCTACATCACAACATCCATGTTCTCATCCCATTGGCACAGATTAAAGAGAAAAAACATTCCTGTCTTCAGTAAAAGCCTGAACACAGAATTTAAGGGCATTCCAATGGCTCTCAGGAAACAAAGGACACCCCTGCTCTGAGGATATTGGTGGAGATGGCCTCTTTCACAGAATCCCAGAAATATTTAGGTTGGAAAAGACCTCTCAGACCATGGAGTCCAACCTGTGACCGATCCCCACCTTTTCACCAGCCCAGAGCTCTGAGTGCCACATCCAGTCCCTCCCTGGACACCTTCAGGGATGGGGACTCCAAACCCCACTGGGCAGCCCCTTCCAATGCTGCCCATGAAGAAATTCCTCCTGATGTCCAACCTGAACCTCCCCATGTGCAGACTGAGGTTGTGAGGACACAAAATAATGTGGAGAGGCCCCTGAGAGCTGGACACCTCTTGGAAAGGATGTGATCCCAGCCTTTTGTTGGGTAACTCAGAGGGAATTTCAGCCTTGCGTTGGCTGTACCTCTAATGAGAAAACAGCAGTAGATGGTTTAAGACACCTTAAATCCAGACAGAGAAGTCACCTCCATCCCTTGTGGATGGTTATTTCCCACAGAACTGTGGGCTGGCCTCCAGAGAAGGTATCAGCTTCCTGAAATCCATCCCCAAACCACCTCAGGGTTCCCAACCTGGTCCTTCCACCGCCCACTCACATCGCCCACTGCTGTTCCATCACTTGTGATGATCGAAGGGGAGCATTCAAAAAAAAATCTTCTTTGCATGTCTCCCCTTGGCCTGCAGGTGCTGAGGGGACAGGTTTATAATCTGTGCACTCAGCTGGTGTGTTCCCTCTGTTTAGGATTACATCAATTATCCCTATTTTTAGGCTTGAGGGCGCAGTCCTGTAGAACACAACAGAGGCAAAATGACTCCCAAAGAAAAGGTATTAACATATCTTTATATTCCAGTCTTTGTTAAGCTCCATGAGGGATCCATCAAGAACCAGAACCCTACCAATTTTCAAAGCCTGGAGTATTTCCAGGAGTCAGTTCTGCTCCAACCCAGCTGGATTTTTTTCCCCCTTCGTTTTCTTTCCTTGTTCTCTGCTGTCCGTGGGAGTTCATTCGCCTCAGAGTGCCTTGTACTTGGTTGAGCCTGTGCCATTATTATCCTCCCTGCAGAAATCCTTGTATAGGAGGTGTAAAACACCATTTCTTCATTTGGGGCCTCATCCCCATTGCAACCAGCAGCCAGAAAACTCAACACCTTATAGGAGTCTTCTCTTTGATTGAGCCAGTCCCTGCCAACCTTCCCCCGAGACTTCAGAGAATCGGGGAATGGCTTGGGTTGGAAGGGACCTTAAAGATCATCCAGTTCCAACCCCTGCCATGGGCAGGGACACCTTCCACCAGACCAAGCCCCATCCAACCTGTCTTTGAAGCTTTCTTGCCCCAAAACTCCTTGTGCACATCTTATTTTTCAAGACATTATAATTCACTTGCACAAGCGCTGTGGATTCTGTGCTGGACACCTCACAGAGGTGATGCACAAGCATCCAGCAGAGCTGGAAAACCTCTGACTGATGCTCTGGACTCTTCACACCCTCCTTTGGTCACCACACCACCACACCGCAGGGTTTGGGAGTGTGGCAAGGCGGGTTATGCAATGAACTTCCCACGCCCGGGTGCCAATGTCACACGGAGCTTTCTCGTGCCTCCACCTCTCCCACATGACATCATTTTGCCTTTCAAGGGTGAGAAGCAAACAAAAGAGGCTTTTGAGCCCTTCCACCAGCTGGCTGTCCTGGCTTTGTTTCCCCAGCCTGTGTGACAGGGCAGCTCCCAGCAGAGAGGAAACAGCAGCCGGTACAAAGCTGGCACTTTGAGAGCTTTTGGACATCCACCCTCCAAAGGAGGCTGGGGACGGTGACAGGCCCTCAGCCACCACAGGCATTGTTATTCCCATTTGGAGGCCAGCTGTGAAGTGGGACAGGGGAGCAGGAAGGTCGTGGCTGGAACTGGTGTGGGATACCTGCCTCAGGATGGGAGGAGAGACTTTCTGCCAGTCCCTTTCTCAGCTAAAGGCGTGTTCACCACCTAATGAAGGTTTCACCCAGTGAAGTTTTCATTTAGGGCTCTGCTTGATGGAACCCAGGCCTGTGGGTTTTAAGTAAAATGAGGTTCTCTAGGCTGCAGGACAGTGGTTGCCCAATGTCCACCTCTGGGCTTTGGAACTCCACGAACAGGGAAACGGAAAAGGGTTGGAGGGAACGGGTGGTGCAAAACACAGCCAGGGTCAACAACTGGAGTTCTTCAATGTTTCGAAGTTTCCACCTAAAATGTGGAAGTGATGCTGAGATACAGCACAGGTTTCATGTATTACATCCATTTAAAATAAATCTTATTATTTAAGAGCAGGCCAAGATATCCCTGCAATGGGAAACTGTTCATTTAAGAATAATCATGGAATCACAGAACAGTTTGGGTTGGAAGGGACCTTATAAATCCACCCCCTGCCATGGACAGGGACACCTTCCACTAGCCCACGTTGCTCCAAGCCTCGTCCAACCTGGCCTTGGACACTTCCAGGGATCCAGGGGCAGCCACAGCTTCTCTGGGCACCCTGTGCCAGGGCCTCACCACCTTCACAGCCAACAATTCCTTCCCAATATCCCATCTAACCCTGCCCTCTGGCAGTGGGAAGCCATTCCCTGTGTCCTGTCCCTCCATCTCTTGTCCCAAGTCCCTCTCCAGCTCTCCTGGAGCCCCTTTAGGCCCTGGAAGGGGCTCTGAGGTCTCCCTGGATCCTTCTCTTCTCCAGATGAACCCCCCCAGCTCTCCCAGCCTGGCTGGGCTCTGCCTTGACACAGGAGAGAGGCAGCTCTGGGGGTGGATGAAGCCACACATGAGGCTGTGGAATCACAACATCTCCTGAGTTACGTGAGCCTGAACACGGATAAACCACCAAGTCACACTTAAAAGGGCCCTGACAGACCTTCCCCTCCTACCTCCAAACCCTGTAGACAGAGTTATTTAACACAGCTACAAAAATAGCACCCAGACTGCCCTGCTGTGCCAGACAGAGCACAAACATCTGGCAGGCAACAGATCTTGTCCCCAAAAACGTAGCAGGAGGTTAGTGGGTAGCTCAGTTCTAGATCTGTATGTCCCAGGACCCAGGGAAGTATTTTATCCTCTGTTCAGTGCTGATTCTCCCAGGAATGTGGGAAAAGCTATTCCTGCCCACAAAGTAAGAGGGCAGGAGTTTCCAGCTCAGGAAAGCACAATGCCCAGCCTGGCTTTTCGTACTCAGATGTGAAGAATCACACGCTGTACCCAAGCGTCACGAGTGACACCGTTAGAAGGGAAATTCCTGTTAAATAAAAATGCAAAGCAGCCCTTTGAGCGGAAACAATCCCCGGCGTGAAAGGAAAGCGGAGGCTGCGCCGTCGCTCAGCTGTCTCTGCACTCACGGCTCCTTTTGAATTCACTGTTGGTACAAAAACACACTCCCACCTGGGACTCGCTTCCCCCACGTCTCTCCCTCGCTGGGAGGCTCCCAAAACCCTGGAGAGACTGCACAGGCAATGGGTTGTGCGTGGTTTTCATGGGACGTTCCCATGAAACAATGAGGTTTTGCACTGAAAACCTCATTGCTCTGCCATCTAAATCCATCACAGAATCATGGGATGGTTTGAGTTGGAAAGGACTTTACAGATCATTTAGTTTCAACCCCCTGCCACGACAGGGACACCTTCCACCATCCCAGGTTGCTCCAAGCTCTGTCCAACCCGGCCTCAAACACTTCCAGGGATGGGGCAGCCACAGCTCCTCAGGGCACGGATGCTGTTTTGTGGACGTGGTTTCACCAAAGCCAGCAGATGTACTTCCCAGCCCACCAAAACACAGGTACCCACATCCAGGCCTCCTCTCCAGGCTCCCACTGCAGCTCATGGAGAAATCTTCAGGCAGCCAGCGGAGGCTGCAGTGGCTTTTCCCTGGAGCAGCCTCCCACGTGTGGCCGTAGGAGGAGCTGAACACAATCCCAGCCTGGCCAAGCCGCTTCCCTATCCTTACTCGACCCCTCAATCCACACACAGCTCTCGCTCCGGGAGGTCTCCTCAGCTGCTCCCTGGCCTGCCTGTCCTGTCTGTGCCATGGAGACGCCTCATTTGGGACTGTAGCACTTGCTGGGATCATGGCAGGACAGAGGCGTGGATGGCGTGCTGGTAGTGAGGGCAGATGGGGGCTCTTCACGCATGATGAGATTTCCTCACGGAAAACAAAGGTTCTGGTGCAGGGCAAAGATGGGGACAAACACCTGAGCACTCTCCATGCAGCAAAAGCAGTGAGATCAGCAAAGGTGGGAGTGAGTCCGTGCTGGATTCCCAGAGGGATTCGCTGAGTGATGGCTCTCAAATTGCATTAGCGAGTGAGATCGTCCCCAGAGGCCTCAGAATCAGGAAATCCTGGAAGTGAAGGCACCAGAGGGACCAAAATCCACCTGGCAGCTCACTGACAGCTGCACTTGCTCCGGCACTGGCTCTGGGGCTCGGCCTGGGAACTCCTGCAAACTCAGCTGGAGGCTGGGTGTGGAATCCAGCACCTCATCCAGCACCGCCGGGAAAGGGGCTCAGCCTGGAGAAAAGGAGGCTCCGGGGGGACCTTCTGGCTCTGCACAACTCCCTGACAGGAGGGGGCAGCCGGGGGGGTCGGGCTCTGCTCAGGGAAAAAGGGACAGGACAGAAGGAAACAGCCTCAAGTTGTGCCAGGGGAGGTTTTCAATGGATATCAGGAAAAAAATTCTTCATGGACAGGGTGGCCAGGCACGGGCACAGCTGCCCAGAGCAGTGCTGGAGTCCCCATCCCTGCAGGGATTTAAAAGTCGTGTGGATGTGGCACTTGGGGACGTGGGTCAGTGGTGGCCTTGGCAGCGCTGGGGGATGGTTGGACTCGATGATCTCGGAGGACTTTTCCAACCTGAACAATTCTATGGTTCTGTGCTCTAATGAAGAAAATTGTTTCCAAGCTGTGAGGAGCACTTTGGAGCTCTCCCCCAGGGGCTGAGCATCCCAACTCCCCGCTCTGGGCTGCAAGAACCCACGTTGGTTTTTCTCACCAGTTCCAGGTCCCACACCCCCTCATGTCTTTATCTGCTTGGCTGGAGCTGTGGAACTGGGATTCACAGTGGCTGCACAAGGTGACACCAGAAACTTTTCCCTCCTGCCACCCTGGGCAGTAGTGCTGGTTCTCTTACAAGCCTTTGAGAATTTCACACCAGGAAAAGGTGTTTATTTATTTATTTATTTGAAAAAGCCTGGCTTTTTTGAGCGGACAGAAATCTTCCTGCCCACACTCAAAGAAATAGAGATGCAGGATGCTCTGAAAGCTGCTGCTCCTGGGGATTTCTCTCCAGGTTTGGGTTTTTCCTTTTGAAAATAAGAAACAGTTTTTGTGGCCAGAGAACCCCACAATGGGACTGTTCCTGCATCAAATGAAGATTCATGTAATAATCACATTTGGAGTTTGCAAAGCAACTTATTTCTCATACAATCATAGAATGGTTTGGGTTGGAAGGGACCTGAAAGATCACCTAATTCCAACCCCTGCCATGGGCAGGGACACCTTCCACTATCCCAGGTTGCCCCAAGCCCCATCCAACCTGGCCTTGGACACTTCCAGGGATCCAGGGGCAGCCACAGCTTCTCTGGGCACCCTGTGCCAGGGCCTCCCCACCCTCACAGGGAAGAAATTATTCCTATATCTAATTTAAATCATTTCATACAGAAGATCCAGCCTGACCCCAGTGTCTCCATGTGCTCCTATGACTGCTGTGATTCCCACACAGAACCTGGAACACGCTGGATTTCTGTAGCAATCAGACTGGGCAGCTCCAAATGTCACAGGTGCTCACAAAGGGAATGGCTGCACCTTGAAAGCATCTGAGTAACCACAAGAGTCATTCAGTTCAGAGAAGAGGCTGATATTTAAGCTACAGATGGAGAAAAATTATGTCAAGAGCACGGTTCAAACCACTGCAGTTTAAATAACCTCCTCCAGGCAGCTTTGGTAAACACAATGCCATAAAGGAGCCCTTGTGCTGCCCACGGAGAGCTCTGAAGGCAGTAAATGACAGTGGTGGGTCACAGGGATTCCTCTCGTAAAGGGGAGCTGCTGAGTGGAAACACAGCCCGACTGCTACTCCTGATCCAGGAAAATGCTGCTGTAAAGGAAGGATTCCTCCCTGGAGCAACCTGGGAGAGTGGAAGGTGTCCCTGCCCCTGCAGGGGGTTGGACTGGATGGTCTTTAGGGTTCCTTCCCACCCAGACCATTCTGTGGCTCTCTGAATCGAGGCTCAGGTCTTACATAAAATGTGCAATAACCTTTAAGTGATGCTTAACTCTTCCCTCCTCTCTCAGTCCCTTTATTTCTCTTCCCCTGCAGACCAGAAGCTCTGCAAACAGAATCCCAGAATGGTTTGGGTTGGAAGGAACCTTACAGCTCATCTAGTCCCACCCCCTGCCATGGGCAGGGACACCTTCCACCAGCCCAGGTTGCTCCAAGCCCCGTCCAGCCTGGCCTTGGACACTTGCAGGGATCCAGGGGCAGCCACAGCTTCTCTGTGCCAGGGCAGACCTGGATGCACTCCCTGGCCCCCATAAAGCCTCACCTCAGCCTCGTTAGCTCCAGCACATCATCATCATCATTTTAATTGCCCAAACTCGAGTGCTTGTAATACCTTTATTAGATTGCACTCGTCCCCCAGTGCCAGACACAGCCTGGTTTAACAGCTCCAGTGCTGCATTTATGAGCACAGCCTCTTTCATTACTGTCTGAAGGTAATTCCTCTTGATCCAAAACTTCCCGTGGCTTGGAGTGATACCCAGGAAGGGAGAACAAGGGAGAACTTCTAGGCAGGTTACAGCCCTCAGATGGGGAGCTTGGAGCACTCCTGCCCTGTCCTGGAGCTCCCCACCTCCACTGGAAGCAGCCAGCAGGAATATGGGAGACTCCCAGACACACAACCTGCAGCAACAGCTCTCACCTGCCCTGATCTCTGCACACCAGATCCCAAACTGAGGTGGACTGAGCTGCCTGAGGGTGTTGAAAAGCCTCCCTGGCTCTCTTGGACCCCACATGTGCAGCAAATGTGTGGATCCTCAGGGCAGGGGAACCTTCCTGGTGTGGAGACACTGCCTGAGGGGACTGGAGCGAGTTTGAGGGGGAGTTTTGAGAGCCCACGCAGGGGCAAACAAGGTCTAAAGGCCAATATCTGGGTCAATTCGTCATTTTATATTTGTGAAACAGAACAGGGAAAGGAATCTCCATGCTGGATCTTCCACTTCTAATCAGGGGCAGCTCTGATCTCTGCTTTCTGTGATGAGGGACGGGACCCAGGAATGGCTGGAGCTGTGTCAGGGGAGGGTTAGGCTGGATAGTAGGAAAAGGTCCTTCCCCCAGAGGGTGTTTGGGCACCAAACAGGCTCCCCAGGGAGCTTGGGGCAACCTGGGATAGTGGGAGGTGTCCCTGCCCATGGCAGGTGTTGGAATGAGAGGAGCTTTAAGGTCTTTCCCCACCCAAACCATTCTGGGATCTTATAACAGCATCCCAGTTTTCCAAGGCACTACAACCTCAGCATCTTCAGTATCTGAAGCAAACACCACAGGCAGTGTCTATTTTAGACCATATTATTCAGTTTCAATACTTTTCAACGTCGGTTTTCTTTCTTTTTAATTGCAACTCCACCTTTGGGATTAGTGATTTTATTTTATGATGGGATATTAAGAGGAGGCAGCCAGCCCTTTCTTTTTTTTTTTCTTTTTCAGTCCACGCCAGTATTCAGAAGGAATAGATTAAATCATTAAATACACACAAGCACAGGAAACACAGGAAACTCTCAGCCATTATCCTATGAAGACAATGCCAATGCAAACACTGTAATAAAATATTCTTCACTGAAATCAACACTAATTTTCTGAGGCAATCAAATCCATGCCTGTGATCCCTCCTCCCAGGGAAAACAGCCAGCACAGCTAAATTCAGATCTCTGTGGCTCCATGCTTAAATTTGGCTCAGACACGCTGCAAATCAATGACTCCAGAAAGGTTTTCCAAGGAAAAAATTCCCGGTGGGCAAAGTTTGCTCCAGCCCACGGCAGCTCTCCTGACACAGCAGCAAAGAGTCTGGGGCTGCAGTGATCCAGGAATCCAGGAAGGCTGAAGCTCCCAGTTACGAACTTGTTGAGGCCACCTCTGTTGGGACATGGCTCCTGTGTCCCCAAGGACAGCTCAGCCCCAGAGGATGATGCTGCACCAGCAGCCCTGAAACAGCACCGAGTCTCTCCCAACCTCCTTCCTTGTGCACCCACAGTGGGGAGAAGGACGGGATGGAGAAAGGGGTGGAGCAGGTCTGGTCAGAACCTGCCAGCTCAGGAGGAGGATGAGGACAGGACATGTGACAGGGAATATTTCAGGCTGGAAAGGACCTTTAAAGGCCTTCCAACCCCCTGCAGTGAGCAGTGACAGATGAGGCTGCTCAGACCCCCATCCAACCTATTCCTGAATGTTTTTAGGGATGGGGGAACCAGAACTTCCTTCCCCAGCTGCAGGAAATTTGTGGATTGCCCACGCCCAGGGCTGTGCTCGTGTTTCACACAACACCCAGAAAACACCATTTTCTAGCCCCCAGAAAGTGTTGGTGCCTCCCTTTGATGCCCCTGAACTCTTACATGGTAATAGGGTGAACAAATGTTCCACCAAGGTATTTTAAGGTGGGAGCAAACCCTCCATGATTTCTTTAAGGATCTTGCAGCACCTTGGCCTCAAGACAAACAGTTCTAAAACCATGGGGAAGTAACAGAATCATAGAAGATCACTGAGTCCAACCATCTCCCAGCACTGCCAAGGCCACCACTGACCCATGTCCCCAAGTGCCACATCCACATGGCTTTTAAATCTCTGCAGGAATGGCGACTCCACCACTGCCCTGGGCAGCTGTGCCAAGGCTGGACAACCCTTTCCATGAAGAAATTATTCCTAATACCCATCCTAAATCTCCCCTGGGA